>BEXV01000812.1:73017-98933 GCA_003118195.1 Hemicentrotus pulcherrimus | reverse complement strand
ATATATATATATATATATTACACTTTTCAACCCACACATCTAAGCACTGTTCACTTAATGATGTCTGAGAACGTCCTTGAGATAGCCAACTGCACGATCTGAACAATCATATTCAACCTTTTAGGCCTACACTGACCATAGGTTTATGCACTGACCAAATAGAGTCAACGTTTTATTCTGATGCTAGCTTGGTATACTCGAAATTATAAGATAACTGTATATCTTTTAATTTTCCATTAAAAGTGATACATGTTCTCTCTATCCTCGCACAGACACTTAGGGCTCCTTTGACCATAGTGGCTGATGGCACCTTCTCAAAGTTTCGCAAGCAGTTCTCGACGGCGAGTCCTGAACAAATGGCCAAACCAACATCGTACTTCATAGCTTTCAAATTGAAGGAGTCACATGACTTCAAAGCCAATCATGCTGAAGGCTTCTGGTATGCACGATTATTTGGTCCATTTTGCTAAAACGATATAAAGATGAACATGACCGTTTCACACAGTGTTTGGGGGCCAGGGGTGACTTTTATTCTTGGGTAGATATTCATCCGTCAATAAAAAACGTTTCCTCGTACAAATGTTCATTTACGCAAATGACTTTCGTTAAAAAAATGATGATTTGATCCTGAAGATGACTTTGTTACCTCAAGTTCTGATAGGAAAATATTTCTACCTATTTTTGTTTATACATATCTCGATATCGGTTCGTACATGACATTTCTAGCAAAATGCAAACTTCTCAACCGATACATTTTGTATTTATAGAGGAATAAAAAGGTCATTCCCTTAATTATATTATAAACTTATGATATCTAGGTGTCATTCCACCCCGACAATTTTATACCGGATCGCTCCGGATACACTCCGGCTGATGATGGATATCGACACTTCGGTTCAACCAAAGAACCCGAAGCAGTTTATCATGGAAACAATCTATCCGGAACTCCCAGGTAACCGCTACCATTCTTCCTCAGTGGCACACATGATCGATCCTAATAATTTCTAAAAGTATTAAGATTCAGCATTAAATTACATAATGATGACATTTTTTATATATATTTTAGAGCATATGTATAGTATTTGTTAAAACATAGTGGATTAGATATAGCTTTTGGCTGGTTTAACACACGCCTCCGTCTTCTAAAGTAAAAGAAACTTGATGAAAGTTTTTGTGTTTTTGATTTGTTTTTGTTTTTTGGGGGGGTTACCAAAACTGCATCCGCGCTTTAAAATATGACGCTATGGAAATTTGAATATTTTATTTTGAATATTTGAAGGTTTGACTATGTAAATGTCTGTTTAAGGTACTAAGGTACTATACAGAACTACAATAAATTGTAAATTCCACCTTGAGATAATAAGTCCTACATTCAATTTTGATAATAATGTTTTTTTTTTATTATTATTTTTAAGTGTGATTAAAGAACCAAACGCCACAAAACTTCATTTCTGATTAGATGTTTCTTTTTTTTCAAAATCACCTTAATTATTGCAAGGGGAATCATCGCATATTAGTAAATCGGTGTCATACCTCGCAGCCTCGCTTGACATGTGCAGGACGGTAAACTGACAAGAGAAAAAATAAAAAGGAAAGAGGCTGAATCAAGCCTCCACGAAAAACAAAATTCTCACTGTTCTTCGTTGATATACCTTAGTAGATATAGCTGTATGATATATCACTAAGTATTTCTCCTCTTGACTCACTCTTAATTTTAGAGCATCTCAAGAAAGCGGTAGGACCAGCTATGGAGAATGAGTCTGTTCGTATTCGCATTGTTCCTACATACTACATCCCTTCTGCGCCTCTCCAGAAACCCGGCTCCCTGTTGCTAGGTGACGCACTTAACTGTCGTCATCCCTACACGGCTAGTGGGATGACGGTTGCATTCAAGGATGTTAAATGCTGGGCTGATCTCCTAGAGGGGATCGATTCCCTAGGTGAGTCGATCAGTAAAGAGCCGATTCAGGATTTGTAAAAGATGAGGCACAATCTTTCTTAGATTTTTAAGATAGACCAGCAGGATTTAGTGATTTGCAAAGGAAAATATGCAAGGATTTTCTGCGGGTCTTTTTTATTAAATTAATCTATGACAAGCAAAATAATCAAAAGCAATCACCTCAAGAAAAGGAGGGAGTATAATTTCGGACTGAAATACTTTGGTTTCTCAGTTCTTAAATTTAACTTTATTTTTAGCAGTTCCCGCACTAACTAAGCGGTGATATCTCTTGCAGCATTTATTTCTTGCCCTAATCGGCCCTTCCGATGCAACAATACGTAACTTTCGTATTATCGGGAGCATGTTTTGTTTTCTCTTGATTTCAACTACTTTAAATTAGTTTAGGGAGCCACTCGATACACATTTTGGCACGTTAAAGGTACAATGTCCCTTTTGCAGGCAAAAAAAAAAAAGTTAAATTCCAACTGCATTTGAAAGATAATACTAATTAAGAACTTGCCTTAAAAAGGTGGGGCTTGAAAATGTCTTCAAGTGGGAAAATAACTACTATTGGTTGTCAAATCGACTTTAGGGCTATCGAGCCTAAAAGTAATAGTCTTGATTTTCAGACAATTGTCCGTCTAGCAAGTAAACAGGTTTCCTTGCATAACTTGAATATGAGGACACTGCTAACGTTTAAATTTCACAGATAGGACATACATGACATATTCATAATTCCTGCAAAGTTGTACAGAATTTGGGGTTGGCTGCAAAAGGAACATAGTACCTTTAACCCTGTAATAACTCTGGGTAACATTTTAATCACTTTATCACTTATCACATCACAGCTTTCACAGCTTTTTGGTATTATTTGTTGTAGAAATAGACTGGAAATCAGATACAGAATAGGCCTTTATCAAAACCGTTATCAAAACATTCATTAATACCGCATACATATTCGGTATCTGTTCCTGCTATTCCAAACCATATTCCACAATATAATCCACACCCTAACCCACATTTCGACCCACATTCTAACGCCCACTATAATCCACACTCTAACGCACATTTCGACCCACATTCTAACGCCCACTATAATCCACACTCTAACGCACATTTTAACCCACATTCTAACGCCCATTATAATCCACACTCTAACGCACATTTTAACCCACATTCTAACGCCCATTATAACCCACACTCTAACCCACATTTCGACCCACATTCTAACGCCCATTATAACCCACACTCTAACGCACATTTTAACCCACATTCTTGACCTGACAGATGACCAAGAGGCGATGGCTGAGGCGCTCAAATTTTTCCAGAAGCAACGCCGCTCTGCTCACGCCCTGGCTATCAACATCTTTGCTCAGTGCATCAAAACGATCCTCTTCACTAAAGACAGTAAGAAAGGCTGCACCATACAGAGAGTTGTCCTCTGGTTCTTTGATAAAATGTAATGGTTTCAACTTTAGAATGGGCACTCTTTGCTTTTTCCTTGATCAATAAAGAGAAACTACTAAGTCATCTTTGTAATTTACTGACTGAAGAGATAAAAGTGAAGGGTAAAAGATTTATCTCTATAAAAAAGTTCTTCCATTTTCTTCCTCTCCTCTCCCTCTCTCTCTCTCTATCTCTCTCCCTCTCCCTATCTCTCTCTCTATCTCTCTCCCTCTCCCTATCTCTCTCATTCTCACATGTTATCTCTCCCTCTCTAACAACATAACAAATCATTCCGTACCTCCATTGTCGTTTCTATCGCTCTCCCTCTCTCTCCCTATTCTCTCTCTTGCTCACCTATCCACTCTCTCTGACGGACACCTGAGTGTCCAGGAAAAGGAAACCGAAGTGGCATGGTTAATTACTCCATGTTTCCAAACATGTTTTAGTAATGCAATAAATCACTTATAAGCCTGATTTCTCTTCTTTAATATGACACCAAAAATAGTATTCATGAATCGCTTGCGTTCAGACAGTCTGAAGTGACGGAGTCAAAAACCAGTTGTCCAAAATAAGCGAATGTCTGTCCGTTTATTTCATCATAGTTTTTAAAGAAAAGTGATCTCTTATGATTTGTCATGATTTTTAAATCGAATTATATTCATTTCATCTTAGTTTATTGGTATTCGTTAGTTATCGTGTAATTGGACGATCATTGTGCTATTGCGGAAGAAAAACATTAAACTCAATTTTTTTTCAGGATACTTGTCAAAGCTTCGGCTTGGAGGTTACCACTATGTCTTGCTTGGTGGTGAATGCTTGGACGGACCACTACGTATTTATGGCGGGTAAGTTTTAACGCCCCACTTCACTACTTATAGCTAGTTGCGCCCTCTATACAGCAAACAATGTCTAATCAGTGACCATTGGTCTCCCATAATCCTCTTTTTCTTATGCTAATTATGAGCTGATTTAATTAGATAACCATCTGTCGGTGACAATGGTGGGAGGTCTAATCTCTCCTGGCCAAATAAGTACAGATGGGCTTTAAAGGAAAGAGTGTATGAAATGATCTTGTTTGTACACTCAGTTTTGGGTCGATATTTTGAAGGAATCTTGTCGGTTTACTTGTCCTGACTAAAAAATCCTGCAAACAAACTTTCCAGAGCTATTAAGTTAACGAGTTAATTTCCAGTGCCTCAGATTGTGACGTTACTGGTATAATTTCAAATAAGTAAGTTAAACCTTTTTTTTTAATCCTATACATTTTATGACTTAGTGGATCTTACGGGGCCAACCTTGACTAGCTCTCATTTCTTTTTTACTCCATTAACCCAAATGATTTATTATTGTCATGCTGAAACGGTGACTTTATTTTTTGGTAAAAACATTAATTTATGAATTAATGAATGAAATGACTTGACTTATTATTTTTTTTATTTTTTATTTTTTTACTTAAGCCGTCCAAACCATCACTGGGATGTATGATGGCTTCTGTTTCACTATGGCTTGCAACACCTTCCTGTCTTCTGTTAGCCTTGTGGCTTTAGTCAGGGAGTAAACTTGTCTGTTTTTGCAGTCCGCCTTGATGCAGTCTGTCCATCTCTCAGCTGGTCTTATCCTTGGGCATTTGTCATGTTCATTTCTGTTGAGAAGGATATGGGGGTATCTTTTTGAATTCATTCGGTTGATATGTCCAAAGTATCTCAGTCTTTTTGACATGAAATGTTATTTACAAAAACAAACAAATCGCTTTCAAATAAGAAAATATCATATTGGGAACAAAGTTCTAATTTTTCTCCCTTCTTGCCCTTAGCTTGGAACCTCGACCAACCTTGCTGCTCTATCACTTCCTGGCCGTAAATCTTTACACTGCTTACTTCCTCCTCAAATCGGCACCGTGGTACGCCAAGCCTCTTGCTCTCCTGGACGGCCCGCTTGTCTTCATTCGCTCATCCGTTATGTTCTTTTCCCTCTGGCTCTCCGAATGCAAATCCGTTACTCAGTCCTAGACACGTAAATCGTACGGTAGACTTTGAAATTTTTCCGTGCAGTGAAATTGGTTAGTAATGTTAAAACGGATCCGGTAACTTTGACTCAGATTCTGAAACAAAGTTCTGGATTTAGCTCATGCTGCAATGATAATTATAAACCTTTAGGTCAGTCAGGAACCTCATGTCTTTAACAAGCCGATCGCCTGTTTGGTTATCAAGATATTATGATTGGAATTACAAATTATGAAAACCGTTTTCCAAACGGTTTTCATAACACTACAGTCATTTGGGGAAAACGAGTAGGGTAAAACCGGTCACTAAGATTTTTACTTTTTTTTAGGCACTTCTAGATCATTTTGAAGCGCAATTGTTTTAGGGCTTCAATATTACACCATATCACAGACACTGATAACACGTAGGGCCGTGCATCTCAGATTTAACATTTTTAAATGAAGGCTTTAAGGCAGTTTTCAGTTGCCACAGGAAAGGGCAAATCAGTGAAGGATTTTGAGTAGTTTAAATTTACACACCACTAAAAATGACTTGTATATGATGTAGCCTCCAAACTAAGAATATTTAATATGAGTTTCAAAGAGTAGCATTAAGTGGTAGGAAAAGCTCTCTCCCTAGTCTTAACATGTTTACAGGAGATTTCACTATTGAACAAATATTTATATTGTGTACGATGTAAAAATTTCCATTTAGGATCTTTGGAAGAAGATGAGGCTGCCCTGCACCTTCACATAAGGGTTTTTCTTTTATTAAGGTATTTAAAAATTTGCCCCAAAAATACCTTTGTGAAAAAGACGAGAGGACTTGTAGTATACTTAAAGGATATTAGTGAAATGAGAAGTAGCGATATATTAGCTTTACACATGATTATCATTCTACAGGAAGTAATTCTAAATNCCTGATAACACGTAGGGCCGTGCATCTCAGATTTAACATTTTTAAATGAAGGCTTTAAGGCAGTTTTCAGTTGCCACAGGAAAGGGCAAATCAGTGAAGGATTTTGAGTAGTTTAAATTTACACACCACTAAAAATGACTTGTATATGATGTAGCCTCCAAACTAAGAATATTTAATATGAGTTTCAAAGAGTAGCATTAAGTGGTAGGAAAAGCTCTCTCCCTAGTCTTAACATGTTTACAGGAGATTTCACTATTGAACAAATATTTATATTGTGTACGATGTAAAAATTTCCATTTAGGATCTTTGGAAGAAGATGAGGCTGCCCTGCACCTTCACATAAGGGTTTTTCTTTTAT
This sequence comes from Hemicentrotus pulcherrimus, assembly GCA_003118195.1. NCBI lineage: Eukaryota > Metazoa > Echinodermata > Echinoidea > Camarodonta > Strongylocentrotidae > Hemicentrotus > Hemicentrotus pulcherrimus. Next base: position 92,290 of record BEXV01000812.1, on the reverse strand, counting down.
TAAGGTATTTAAAAATTTGCCCCAAAAATACCTTTGTGAAAAAGACGAGAGGACTTGTAGTATACTTAAAGGATATTAGTGAAATGAGAAGTAGCGATATATTAGCTTTACACATGATTATCATTCTACAGGAAGTAATTCTAAATAATTTCTTCATTTAGATTTCACTCTATTATACTCAGAAGAAAAATGTATGAAGAAAAAAAACTTAACTAGATTCATTGCCATCTCACATTCTGTCATAAATGGAATTGCATATCTGCATTATTTGATCGGTGTAATAATCAATGTATTAATCGGTGTATTAATCAACATGTAAATGACATTAGGTTAACCAGTCATGATATCTAACTCTATTGTATAAGGTTTGAAATGTTACTTTAGTTCATTTCTGGAAAGTCTTTGCGATCGTGTACGAAGCAAAGTAAAACATTAAGTTTTTTCTTTTTACTGTGATTTTCTGTAATTGTACTCTCTTTTTCTTTTTTCTTTATATCACCTTTGTCAGGTCTTTCAGAAGGCTCAATAATAAAGGTGAATCCAAGAATATTCAAGGTATTCAATATTGACCTTTCGGGGGGGCTGGGCTTAACTTTGGTTGCCTCCCTCGCCAGATCGGCCAATTTTTCATTTACTCATGTGATGCAAAATAAGTGGTTCTGCGACACTTGCTCCTGCAAAAAATTGGTCACTGTAATTTCTACACTAATCGAATTTCTATCTCTGAATCCTAAACCTTATAATATAAAACCTATTTCCATCCTTAACCTTTACCATAAAATTTTGACGAAGTTATCCCAAAGCATTGTTGGCGGAGCACCAAATAAAGAGACTTAAATTAAACTTTAAACCTGCAGCTCAGTAATTTACAGTGCGTCCCAGAGAACGAAACCGAGAATTATTTTTTTTTTTATCATAACTTAATCACAATTGTTATTAATAAATGACACATATTTGTAAAGCTTAGATCCTCTTCTTTCATTTAATGCAACTCACATGATGTAATATTTCTCGCATGAGTGATAAGGAACAATTTGAAGAAAGAGTACCAACAATTCATTTGGCGAACGGTACCTTACTTTCAAATAATAAAAACACATTTCTGAAAAGTTAAATTTCTGCCTTTTTAAAAAGACACCTCAAACAGGAAAAATGAGCCAGGAATATCAAAACTCTGTTTGTTTAAAATGATGCTTGCATTTTCATAATTTTATTTAACGAATCCGTTCCACTGATTGTCTGCCGTAACAACAAAGAAGACGAAAGACGTCATGCATGGATGATCGTCAACGAAACGGAGTATGTAGTATGTTGCTAGGGCAGGCAGCCAGTGAAAACGAATTCGTTAAATAAAATTATGGAAATGCAAGCATTACTTTGAACAAACAAATCTTTGTTATTACTGGCTCTGATTCTGTCTAGTGAGAGACTGCTCCGTTATCAAGAGCTGCACAAAGCTGGTCCCTGGACGTGTGGGGTGCTTCGATTTTGGTGCTTGTGATGGGTGACGAGTCCTATGGACTGGTGGTTCGAGGGGGCGTGCAGACAAGTCTTTCTACTTCGTGATTTCGTTTGATTTGTTTTCGTTTCCTTTTGTCTGTCTTTTAGTTATTTTTGTTGATGTCTGTAAATTTGTTTTGTTCTCGTTCGTTTTTTTGTTTTTTTTAATAATGGTGAAAATATTGTTTAATTTTTTAGTTTCAAAATACATAGTTCGTGAAGTTGAATCTGTAATATTTAGGGAATGGCATGGTTATTTATAAGTGCCCTGGAAGACTTGGATGTGTGACATTCCCGTTGACAAATTTGTAATTTGTTGAGTATTGTAGAAAAACTGCCAAAATACTTTTTTTTTCCTTTGAGGAAAATATTTAGAAAAAGATGAAGCTCTTTTTAGTTTCAAAACTGATTACGATGATGAATATCGGCCTTTTTGCTCACACTGTATTCTTTTGTATCTGAGAACGCCTTTTTTAATTGCTAACTTATCAGCAAATTTTTGTCCGACAACCCCGCCCCATCAAATTGTCTAGCGGCGCTCCTGCTATTATCAAAATTTAATATTCTACGACGATATTTTCGTGTGTGTGGGTATGTGTGTGTGCGTGCGTTTGTGTGTGTGCGTGTGTGTGCGCGCGCGTGTGTGTGTGTGTGTGTATTTTATTCGATTTTATGTTCTTGTTTGTATTACACATTTGGAGGAATAAAACAAAACCACACACACAAACAAAAGTATTTTTTAATATTCAGACCAATACTAAAATACTAAAATAAAGATTTTTATATTCACAAATGGAGGGAAGCCATTCTGTATTGAAATCTACCATGTAGACTTATCAATTTATAAAATATAATGGGTAGTTATTAGTTAATATTTTCTTGTTCAAATAGACGTTATTCTTTTGCGACGAACAAGTGTATGTGAACGAGAAGGAGAGAGAGAGTGGGGGTAGTAGATTAAGAGACATCTGTGTGTGGGTGTGTGCGTATGTGAGTTGGGTATTGGTGTACATGTGGGTGGGTTGTGTGTGTGTGTGTGTCTCCAGATTTGTTTAAGTTTTTTCTTTTGTATAAATAACATTTACAATTGACATGTTATGTTCAGGTACTTATACGTTTACTTTGTTGCTAAGTTATATATACTGCAAATAAGTTTGTGTTTAGTTATGTTAATGTAAAAGCATCAATATTGAACACCTTTATTTTATTCAATTGTATGTTATGGTTTGTATTGCGCATTTGGAGAAATAAAACAAAAAAAAAAATTTTTAAGTGTGTGTGTGCGTCGTCTATACATTTTTGAAATGGAAACCTATAGTAGTTTGAATATTGGGTGTTCATTTTTCTTTTGATTTTGAAAAAGATATGAATAATTGAAAGGGAGAAAAGGAAGACTTTTAGGACGGTGGAAAGAAAGAGAACATTAAACACTTATGGCTAAATTCACTAGTTAAACACAACATTTGTCAAGGTCAAATTATGTCCCATCACTTAAAGTAGTCCCATTAGTGATTGCTTACTGAGGTGGAAAAAATTGAGTGTATATGGGTAGGAAAGTTTCGGAGATAGGGAAAAAAACAATAAATTAGGATTACGGGAAAAGGGGTTATAAATGATGAGATTTAAACTGTTTGTTATGACACAACATAATGTGGTTACGACATTTATTATAGGGAGCAAAGAATGCTTGAAGGAAACTGCACTTTGATTCTCGTTTCATAAAATACTGGAAGATATTTGTTTTTATGTGACTAATATACGTCCAAATTAATACTGAAAATGCCACTATTTATACGACTTTATCTCTTTATTTTCAGTAATATGTTTTGCTTTGAAACTTTGAAACATGGACTCCTAGGGACATTACATACGACGGTCTAAAGAATCTGGGTCCAGTTTCTAAAAACCGTCATAATGTGTTCGTTCGTGGACAACCCATAGAAAATCATTTTTTGATTTTAAGAATTCTATTCTTGATATCAAGAAATGATTTTCGGTTGTAAAGCAATGGTAATTCTTGATATAAAGAAATAGGAACAAATGTTAAAACGGCTTGCCATAGACACGCATGATCAGTGGACGTTCACGCGGTTCTCGTCCACTCAATGTGACTCGATTATTTTAGGATTTCGTATTATTATAGTGCCAGCTACGACAAGTAGTCAACATTGACACATCAACACACGATATTCTGAAGAGGCATGCACTTTCCAGTCTCACAGAAAACAAATGCTTACCTACTTAAAATACTCACTGGTGTGCACAAATAGCAATTGCAACAATAAGATAAGTGAAGCTTCAGGCCCTGTAAAAACTACTATATTACATTTAGATGAACAAATAATGAAAGTGGATGAATTGTGTACGAAACAACATGAAAGTCTGTCGGGAAAGAAGAATGCATTTTGGTGTGCTCAAGCAAAGATTTCCCGCCTTAATGTTTACCTTTCGTTTCCCAATAGCGATGCGACCTAGCGACAAATGTAAGCCTAACTGTTTATTTTGTGATAAAAGTGCCAAATGTTGCACGCATGTGGTTTAACATAGTTCAACTGGAAGTCGAGCGTCCTCATACTTGGGCCCTATGGCCCGTTGAGTCAAGTTTTTTTTTTTAAATGGCCCTCTAAGGCTCTAAGGGTACTTTTACCTGTATGCCTAGTCCAAATAAGATATATATATCATACAAATCTTATTTAATAAAATATGTTGAAATCATACTTCGAATTTCTAGTCCTAAAATCATTCAAATAGTTTTGGGGTGATCCTTGTTCCAATAAATCCCCAATTTTGTAGAATATGTGTAAAAAATATAATTATTATGGGAAAAGGTCTCAAGAAGTACGTAATTAAAATAAAATATTTATTATATTATCTAAACGTAATCATACGCTTTATGAATATGTCACCAAATTTGTCAAAAATGAATTCAAAGCAATAAAAAAGTTTATTATGTGAACATGCAAATACAAATGATTTACAATAGTATTGTAAGATAAATCCGTCGCGGCCAAAAGCCGAATTTCGGAAATTATCACAAATGAAAAGAGTACAAGGGAATTGGAGTATGTAAACAAGAACCTGAAATCAAGTATTACAACTACTAGTACAATTAAAGCACTTAAAACTGATGGAATATGCAAACAATATTTATTTTAAAAGAATAATGGTATAATGCATGGGTGTATTTTGTCGATGGACATATACGGTTGTTTTTAAAGGTAATGCAAGGTTTTGGGAAATTTTGAAAATTGGATGGATAGTAATTCTCTACAATTTCGATATAATTATGTGGATGCCCCTGTGGATGTATTATACGAACTAGAAAATTTAACCCCTATAACACTTCTGCTTTCGAGAAATTGAATAATAAAAAATTTACCGATGTTCCCGTTAAATTTCAAATAACGCCTTAAAGGCCCACTGCATTACTTGTAGCTACTTGTGCCCTCTATATAACAAACAGTGCCTAATTGGTGACCATTGGTCCCCCATGATCCTCTTTTTCTAATGTTAACTGAGAGCTGAGTTGATGAGATAATCATCTGTCCAGTGACCTTGTAGGGCGCTCTAATCACTCCTGTAAACTATGGCAGATAAGCTTTAAGTCATTGCATGGTAGCTGCGATCATGAAAATCTCAGAATATACATTTCTGATATAAAAGTTCCAAACGGGAACAGCAAATCGGTAGATTGTAGTCAAGAAACATTGTTTTAAAGCTTAAGTAATATCAGTCTTGAGAGGGCGCTATACAATATAAAGAGTTTATTATTTACGATTTCATCACTGTAAACTCGATTTCAACCGCGACAACGATCATGGAATATTGTAAAATCGCATTTGCTTCCAATATATTCATTTGAACCAAAGTCATGACCCCATACCAAACTTTGTATTACCTTTAAGCTAGTCTACAGAGAAAGAAGAGAGGGGGAAAAACATACTCAATATGTGAGCAAGAGAAGAGAAGAAAGAAAAAGGTTAGATGGTATATATATATATATATATATATATATATATATATATTTGTCTCACTCTATTTCTCTCTCTCTCTCTCTCTCTCTGTCAATCTTCATATCTCTCTCTCTCTTTTTTTCTCTCATCTCTCTCTCTCTCTCTGTCTCTCTCTTTCTCTCTCTATCAATCTTCTCATCTCTCTCTCTCTCTCTCTCTCTATTTCTATCTTCTCATCTCTCTCTCTCTTTCTCTCTCTCTCTCTCTCTCTCTCTCTCCTTCGCTCTCTCATTCTTTCACTTAATTTACCTCTGGTGATTCGTTTTATGATAAGGTGCTTGTGATTTGACTTAATTTCTTTTCTTCATAAATTCCGATGTTTAAAATAATAAGTGTGAATGTTATTAAGATTTATTTGCATATTGTTGTTCTTGTTTTGTCTTATGTACATTGTGTGAATGATTTTAACAGACTTGCTGAAAATAAATACCAAAACGGGAGCAATCGCATTCTTACTCCGAACTTATATAGGCAATAGGCGGGCACCCGATAACTCACATTATCATATTACAGAAGACTTTACTTTCCGTCCATGCATAGGCCTACTGTGTAATAGACAGGCTTACTAACATATTCAAATACCTGGATGTTTCTTTGCTGGGGACCTAGTAACGAGGTATACCATTAATCTTTATTTAATGAATTAACTACAATACTTGGAATCAAATCTACATACATTATTTTTTGATAAGTCAGGCAAGCCTCGGACAAGCTTTTTGTTTTCTATGTTTTTTTTTTTGTTATATAAAAGTATGCATACAATTTGAATATGTTAGTTAACCGGTCTATTGCACGCAATTTCGTAACCCGATACTCGAACTATCCGCACTGTTTGGTAGACTACTTTCTTTGATGAACTGCAATTAGATAAATAGACCGGGGGTGTTTCACAAAGATTTGAAGTCGATCATAACTCTAAGTTTGACTTAAATATTACGGAGAGCCATTTGTAGCCTTATTTTGAAATATATTCAAAAGCAAAAATTCAAGTATTTTAGACTCTTCATAAATTCCGCATCAAGAACATGAAATATCCCATGATAATAGAAAATATGAATAAATTGAATCAACATATAACTTTAACAAAATATTTCAGGGATGGTAATGGCTTTCCATAATGGTTAAGTCCAACTTAGAGATAAGTTCAACTTAGGATCTTTGTGAAACTCCCCCCAGTTCACGGTTAGCACATGTCCCAAAACGACCCCTAATAGGGACTTTTAGATTTGCGTAGACTGATACGTGTGACGTCCATTCAAGGCAGTGTATTAAAAGGACGTCGATCGTAGCAATCCCACTTGTTTTCGTGCGAATCTAAAAGTCCATAATATCCACAGATCCCACTTTGTATGTTTTGAAATAACCAGTCCTACAGCGATGGAGGTGCTACATGAATAGCCTTTGTTTCCCCTTTTCAAAGAATACTATCACCTGTGTATCATGGAGTGCAAGTTGCTTGTGCATATTAAAATGAATAATGATGACAGAACTTTCATGAGACGTATCCAGTGTTTTGTCTCCGTGGATTGCACAATTTGGCCTGCAATGACCTTTATCTGTTCATGCTCAGACTGCAACTATAAAGCCCCTTTCACACCGGATCTGCGTAGAGTTGCGTAGTGTTGCGTACCGACTACGCCGAAGTTAAGCTGCGTACTCATGAATAAATTAATGCTTCGGTGTAGTCCCTGCGTAGGTTATGCGTAGACTTGCGTACGATGGCGTATAGTTACGTACCCTGTGCGAAGGCACCGCGTACCTACGGCAATTGGCGTAGTGTTGCGTACGCTTGCGTAGGCCTGGCGTAGGGTTGCTTACGGTTGCGTACGGTTGCTTACTGTTTGCGAAAATGCAATGTAAAAATGCAATGGACTCTCGTAGGAGCCGCGAGTAAAGCCATTGGCGCTTTATAAACCTATATTAAAAAATATGTTAAAAAGACTTTTAAAAATGTATTGTATAAATGAACTGTGCAGTGTACAAAGAATTGTACATGTTATTACATGTGAACATAATTTGATCTTAGTATAATAATAACATTCTGACAAACTCTGACATCCAAGGGGCAGTGGGTCTCTTTTGCATGCATGAAATAGGGCTGAAACGCCATTTTGCGTAAAATAGTGAGTGAAGAAAATAACATTTATAAACCTGCCATAAGCTTTAATAGTAAAAAGTGACATTTGGTACACGTGTTTGACCGTTAAATTTTCAGTTTTGCAGTAATGTTAATTTGTTCAAGATTTTATTTTTCCAAAAAATGCAGACATTTTTGTGTATGTACTCAATATTGTACTATGTATCATTCACAAGGTTAATAAATGAACTTTCTTTTGAAGTACATTGCAAGGTCACGTGATGTGATTTGATACCTCAAAACGCCATGAACCTTTTGTTCATACGAAAAAATCTCTAACTCAAAAAGCATGTGAACAATTAATCCATGCATTAATCTCATCCCGCTTAGATTTTTGTAATTCTATTCTATTTGGACTCACAAAACAGCAGCAAGACAGACTGCAATCCCTCCAAAATTCCAGTGCAAGACTCCTTACTTTCACACCAAGAATATCTTCTATTACGTCTTTATTACGCTCTCCTCACTGGCTACCTGTCCAGAAGAGGGTCCACTTCAAATTATGTTACTTGTTTATTGGGCTCTCCGTGGAACCTCGCCACAATACATTAAAGACTCACTACATTCCTACAATCCAACTTGTACCCTAAGATCTGGAAGTGATAATTTGCTACAAATTCCCCGTACCCGTCATTCATGGGGAGACCATGCTTTTTCGCATGCAGCACCCAAATTATGGAATAAGCTTCCCTCATCACGTCGCTGTATTGCAACATACTCTGCCTTTAAAACTCGTCTTAAGACTTGCCTATTTCATCTGTAANAACTATCCGCACTGTTTGGTAGACTACTTTCTTTGATGAACTGCAATTAGATAAATAGACCGGGGGTGTTTCACAAAGATTTGAAGTCGATCATAATTCTAAGTTTGACTTAAATATTACGGAGAGCCATTTGTAGCCTTATTTTGAAATATATTCAAAAGCAAAAATTCAAGTATTTTAGATTTTTCATAAATTCCACGTCAAGAACATGAAATATCCAATGATAGTAGAAAATATGAATAAATTGAATCAACATTTTATGCCTTTAGAAATAACTTTAACAAAATATTTCAGGGATGGCAATGGCTTTCCATAATGGTTAAGTCCAACTTAGAGATAAGTTCAACTTAGGATCTTTGTGAAACTCCCCCCAGTTCATGGTTAGCACATGTCCCAAAACGATCCCTAATAGGGACTTTTAGATTTGCGTAGACTGATACGTGTGACGTCCATTCAAGGCAGTGCATTAAAAGGACGTCGATCGTAGCAATCCCCATTGTCTTCGTGCGAATCTAAAAGTCCCTAATATCCACAGATCCCACTTTGTATGTTTTGAAATAACCAGTCCTACAGCGATGGAGGTGCTACGTGAATAGCCTTTGTTTCCCCTTTTAAAGAATACTATCACCTGTGTATCATGGAGTGCAAGTTGCTTGTGCATATTAAAATGAATAATGATTACATAACTTTCATGAGACGTATCCAGTATTTTGTCTCCGTGTATTGCACAATTTGGTCTGCAATGACCTTTATCTGTTCATGCTCAGACTGCAACTATAAAGCCCCTTTCACACCGGATCTGCGTAGAGTTGCGTAGTGATGCGTACCGACTACGTCGAAGTTAAGCTGCGTACTCATGAATGAATTAATGCTTCGGCGTAGTCCCTGCGTAGGTTATACGTAGACTTGCGTACGACGGCGTATAGTTACGTACCCTGTGCGAAGGCACCGCGTACCTACTGCGTAGGCAATTGGCGTAGTGTTGCGTACGCCTGCGTAGGCCTGGCGTAGGGTTGCTTTCGGTTGCGTACGGTTGCTTACTGTGTGCGAAAATGCAATGTAAAAATACAATGGACTCTCGTAGGAGCCGCGAGTAAAGCCATTGGCGCTTTATAAACCTATATTAAAAAATATGTTAAAAAGACAGTTCAATTTATTGTATAAATGAACTGTGCAGTGTACAAAGAATTGTACATGTTATTACATGTGAACATAACTTGATCTTAGTATAATAATAACATTCTGACAAACTCTGACATCCAAGGGGCAGTGGGTCTCTTTTGCATGTATGAAATAGGGCTGAAACGCCAATTTGCGTAAAATAGTGAGTGAAGAAAATAACATTTATAAACCTGCCATAAGCTTTAATAGTAAAAAGTGACATTTGGTACACGTTTTTGACTGTTAAGTTTTCAGTTTTGCAGTAATGTTAACCTGTTCAAGATTTTATTTTTCCAAAAAATGCAGACATTTTTTGTGTATTTACTCAATATTGTACTATGTATCATTCACAAGGTTAATAAATTAACTTTCTTTTGAAGTATATTGCACGGTCACGTGATGTGATTTGATACCTCAAAACGCCAACAAAAGAGAGCGCTTTCGTATGAACCTTGGTTTCATACGAAAAAATCTCTGACTCAAAAAGCATGTGAACAATTAATCCATGCATTAATCTCATCCCGCTTAGATTTGTGTAATTCTATTCTATTTGGACTCACAACACAGCAGCAAGACAGACTGCAATCCCTCCAAAATTCCAGTGCAAGACTCCTTACTTTCACACGAAGAATGTCTTCTATTACGCCTTTATTACGCTCTCCTCACTGGCTACCTGTCCAGAAGAGGGTCCACTTCAAAATTATGTTACTTGTTTATCGGGCTCTTCGTGGAACCTCGCCACAATACATTAAAGATCAGGCGACTGCTCGACAAAGCCTCCACTGAAAGACTTGTCCACGCCTTTGTCTCCTCCCATCTGGACTATTGCAACTCTCTCCTTGCCGGCCTCCCAATTTCTCATATATCTCCTCTCCAGCGCATCCAAAATTCAGCAGCTAGATTGATCACATTAAGTAGGAAATATGACCATATATCACCCGTTCTTCGCTCACTTCATTGGCTACCGGTCCATTCTCGCATTACTTTCAAAATCCTACTTCTTTCGTACAAAATAACACATAACCTTGCCCCTAAATATCTTCTTGACCTAGTCTCCCTTCGATCCTCCTCTTCTGCCAGATCCCTCCGTTCATCTTCCTCCATGCAATTAATTCACGGCCCACGAACAAAAACCCGTTATGGTGACCGTGCCTTTTCATCGATTGCCCCCGCCCTCTGGAACAAACTCCCACCCCATATTCAAAATGCCCCATCCATCGAATCATTCAAAACCCTTCTCAAAACCCACCTTTTTAATCAATTATAGTTTACTGGAGGCGCACACAAGTAGTTAATTCCATTCAACTCAATTGTATTGTATTGCATTGTATTAGTAATATTTCATTTTTACTTTGTTGCTTTTAAGGTATTAAACATGTTGAATAATTAAAAGTTAGACAGTACCACCTGTGCGCTTAGAAACATCTGTATAAAGCGCCCTATAAATGTTATTATTATTATTATTATTATTATTAAAGACTCACTACACTCCTACAATCCAACTCGTACCCTAAGATCTGGAAGTGATGATTTGCTGCTAATTCCCCGTACCCGTCACTCATGGGGAGACCATGCTTTTTCGCATGCAGCACCCAAATTATGAAATAAGCTTCCCTCATCACTTCGCTGTATTACAATATACTCTGCCTTTCAAACTCGTCTTAAGACTTGCCTATTTCATCTGTAATCCAGTATTTCCTTAAGTTTTAAAGTTTATTTTATTAAATCCATAATTGATATGTTATTTGTATATACATTTGAAATTAATTAGTTATCACATTTTAGTCTCATTGGCTGCCTCAGTGGAGCCTGTTGGCCTCAGATGCTAGAGCTTCTGTGAATAAAGTGCTGACTGGGCTAGTCCCATAAAATTGTCAGTGAACGGAGCAGCTGGAGGTCACCGGGCCCCATCTGGCAGAGCTGAGGATTGAAATGGGTTATAACAAAATATTGCAAAAACTATTGCAAAATTATTTACTTTACTTGTATCAAAGAGAACTGCTGCTGAGCTAGCGCCATGAGTGTCCCTGGACGGTGTGTGCGCTCTACACTATTATTATTATTATTATTATTATTTTGATTTGTGAATAAAAAATGTTGACAGAAGTCTGATATTTGTTGACCATATCCCCCTTTTCACTCATTTGTAAAATATCATTGCATAACAGTTTCCTAAAAGTTTGAAGACGATATTTGTCCGTAGCGTATTTGTGTGTGACAACGTAATGATATAGATGTTAGTCACTTATTAGATTTAAAAGAAATACTTCCGACATACACACTCACTCAGTCTCACTTACAGAGAGAGACAAATTTATTTCTTTGCTCATTTCAATTAAACAAAATTATATTACAAACATACAAACAGGACCACAAACGTACACACAAGCAAACAAACCGACACAAATACACACAAATTTCCACAAATCATAATAACTTTTCGCATGAGGCATCAGTTTATGAATCTTATCTCTGTTTATTATATCAACAGCCTGAGATGTCAATATCAAAAACTGAATAAACCATAACAAAACAAAACATGTCAGTCTGAAATACCTTGTAGTAGTACAAACAGAATTACAAGCAAGAATACAAAATAAAGTCAAAGAAACACTTTTTCTTCATGAAAAGAATAAATGTGAGAACGCACACATGTAAACAAAAATAGCATTTCCCTTCAAAATAATGATCAATACCTGCCAAGTTTACATCCAGGTATATACCAACAAAAATCTGTATACGTTTTTAATGCTTCGTCGGACTGGCGTAGGGTAGCGTGTTGTTGCGTAGGCTTGGCGTACAGTTGCGTAGGCTTGGCGTACAGTTGCGTCGGCTTGGCGTACAGTTCCGTAGGCTTAGCGTACAGTTGCGTAGTGTTGCGTAGACTTGCGTACACATTGCGTACTGTCTGCGTACAGTTGCGTAGTGTTGCGTAGACTTGCGTACACATTGCNAGCGTACAGTTGCGTAGTGTTGCGTAGACTTGCGTACACATTGCGTACTGTCTGCGTACAGTTGCGTAGTGTTGCGTAGACTTGCGTACACATTGCGTACTGTCTGCGTAAAATGTCTACGCTGAAGGTACGTCTCGCGTACCCAATCGCGTCCCTCCGCGTACAGTTACGTAGGGTTGCGTACGATCGGCGTAGTCGGTTTGCAACTCTACGCAACTCTACGCAAGGCCCGGTGTGAAAGCCCCTTAAATTGGCTTATTCATTTAGTAGCAATCGGACATGATTTTTCTTTGAAAACGGCAGCTGCTTGGAAAAAGTTGGGTCTCCAGCTCTTAAATCTCCTTGCTCTAACTATCCAGCACTGTTTGGTAAACCACTTTCTTTGATTAATTGCAATTGGATAAATTTATTAGCATCATTGAGCAATTGGACATGATTTATATTTTCTCCACCCATTCCGGCTCAATCGACTCCATACAGAAAGAGGGCACATTATGACATGGTCCGTATTTTTAAAGGGCATACGTGTGTTGAATACTTACATTTAAACTGAAGTTTTTGCAGAGTACAAATATTTGTTGGGCCTTTTCAAAAGTAGCATCTCTACCACATGCTTAAATAGTTTGAATGCAGGTAATGTATATTCTGCATCATAATGTTGAAATTATAATGTGTATATAATTGGATTTTCCCATTTTACCCAAATGGGCCTGATTCAGAGACTCTTCAACTATAGTCTGATACAAAATTGTGGTTCCAAAGTTGAAAATGAATGAAAAATATTGAACTACACAGTACTTGGAACCCATTCTGCATTGTTGCTATGTCGGGCAAACGTTCAGGTCGTCAAGAACTATACCTTTGTTTTAAACGTATACATACCATTTTACCTAGTGTTCCCTCTCCTTCCCACTTGTCTACATGACTAAAATTTTACTCAGTGAGTGTCAAGTTTAAAATATTTTTTAAAAATAAGAAGAATAACATGAATGAAAACGTTTGGATAATAATGTTTCAATTTCCAAGGTTTATGCTTATCGAACCATGTTTGTTGCTCTCGCCATATTCAAGCCAATCATGGCCTCTGATATATTGGCCAATTGCCAAATTGTTTATTATCGCTTGTTATGTCTTTTGTTAATGAATATAAAATGATTCTATTCAGATAACAGCATCCCCCTTCCTCTTTTTGAAAAAAAAATTGATTACAATTCCATGATTTCCTTTCGATGGAAGTAACTTATTTCAGGCAAATATCAAAACATATTGCTGAAAAACTATATTGTATTGTACTTCTGAAATCACTGTTTATTTATTTCTAAAGTAGCCGCGACCTTTCAAAGGTGATTGTACTTTTCATTCATCGAATGAACGAGTGATGACTTTTTTTTTTCCTAAATCCAGAATGGTTTCCTCTTACAACAAAATGGTTTTCGGGATACAGGAAACAAAACGAACATTAACCTTCCGTATTTTTGTATTGAACGAGACGGGTCGGAAACACTGATTTTTGTGATAATAATTCCCTTGTTTACATCAAGAAAATCACACTTTGTTATAATCGAATGGTAAAGTAATTATCAGTACGAAAATGGGTAAGTATCGTCTTAGCTGCTTTGCTTTTAAGTTTAAGTCCTTCTCTTCTTCTTTTAACAGTTATTACATTTATTGATAGCCCCACAGTCCCTTTATCTGTTTATTTGCTCTGCAAGAAAAATGATAATGAATGCTTTTTTAAGGGTAAAATACGGTGGCTTTTTATTTTGTTAATAATACGAGACGAATATATTTTGAATCTAAATGGAAATTGTGGCGTCTTTGATACTCCAAAGAATATCCATACTCCTAGCAATATGGTTATGAAAAAAGGATTTTCTTTAAATAAACTATTTAAAAAATGCCAAGTAAGTTTCTTCAATAAAATGAATATAAGCTTTTATCCTATTAAAAAACAACATAAACTTCCATATAAAGTGTGTTTGTTAGTAATATACCTCCTGATCTTCTTTGACTTTCATTTTGCCCGGCTATAAGGGAGGAGCTACAAAACAACTTTTCCTCCTTATGTATGATAAATGTTCCAGTATTGCTGGATGCGATATCTTGATTGCTTCGTTTTTACAGACCTCTTTATAAATCTCATGGCATCGTGGTTTTAATAACAAAATTATGCTACCTGTTTCGTATACATATAACTGTCCAAAATGTTTACAGTAGTATTATCACTCCAGTTACTATTCTGCGCCTTTGGTGCACATTCTACAATCCTTGGGGAACATTCCAGCTAGTCGCCTGTTTTACGGGCGCGGACATGATAATCTAACCACAATGACGTTATCATCTTAAAGGATACCTTTGTAGCCCCCTGGGTGGAGTGAAGCAATATAGATCAAAATGCCTAGCTCTTATGACATTAGTGCCGTGCCGGGACTCGAGGCAACGACCTTTAATTTGCACTTCCGGTCCAATGATTAAACCATTTGCCTGCTACACCTCTACGATTGCACGTTTTCCTGACCATATAATTATCACATAATCAATATCTGACAAACTTTCAGAACGTCAATTCCATCAGCTGCTAGAAAATAGAAATGATCAGGCATTGAGCAATTTTTACTCATAATTACAAATCACAGTGTTCGAAAAGTCTTTCAAATTATTTGCTTCTCTATCTCTCTCTCTCTTTCTCTTTCTTTCTCTCACTCTATATTTGTCTCTCGCTCTTTCTATTTCTCTGTTTTCTCTATATCTCTTTACATGTCTCCTTCTCCCTTTTTCCTCACACACGCAACCCCTCATGCACACAGTCATTTGCTATTATTCCAACTTAAATCTTTATTCACCTATCACGCTTTCTGTTTATACCCCCCCCCCTGTTTCCTCGTCACTATTTATTCAGGTATTGTACTCTTCTTTGATTTCTCTTTAGTTTCTTTTTCATTCTTAATGAAGATGACATGTTCCTCCTTCTCTTTATTTTTTGTTTTTATTTCACCATCTCTCTTTCTCTCTAAGTTTTTCCTCACTTGCTTCACTCGCTCTCAAAGCTTTATTGAAACTGGAAAATTCATATTCGTGAAAGAGACGTCAGTTCCCCTGGCTAAATTGTCCATGTTTATACACCATTTTACTCGTTTGTTGCATTGAATCAATTGGGATTCTGTATTGCCGGTCTGTAAACCCAGGTTAATCTTTATCATTGTATCGAAATCCCAGGCTCATAAAACAGCTCATCTCCGCTCAGATTTTCTGGTCAAAGAGTGCCTAATCGGAAGTAAAGGGAGATTGTTAGCGTTAATGTTCCTGATATTGGCCGCTAGTTTATTAACCTCTAATTCTGTGTTTTCTTCTTTATTGTCTAAGGGCTAAGTGCCCTCAACCCCCTCTTTTACAAGTACCCAAAAAAGTGCCCCTGTTTAGTTCAGATAACTGCCCTGTTTTCTTTATAAGATGTACCCCTTTCCAAATATGATAGGTGCCCATTTTTTGTGCCCTTCTTCCTTCCCCTTTCCTATAAACGCACATTTTCACCTCTGATTAATGCCCTTTTTCAGGTTCGTGAAGTGCCCTATTTCACTTCCGATAAGTTTCCTTTTTACTTAGATATGTGCCCCTTTCCCTATAACAATATGTACCTTCTCCCTGATCATAGGTGCTAGTTACCTGTTCTAATATTTGTCCCTTTTTTAATACTTATAAGTGCCCATATCAACATCTGATAGGTATCTCTTCTAGAGGGAGGAATTTTGTTGCTTTTTTTTTCGTATTAACTAATAGTTCCTAGGGGCAAAGAGATACTTTCCTTTTCTTTTCTCTCATTATTTCATGTTATTTCATATATTTTTCTCTCATTATCATCATCAGCAACATGCAACATCATCATCACGCGCCTTGATCACTCCACAGAGTGGATTTGGCGCGATATAAGTCACATTATTATTATTATTATTATTATTATTATTATTATTATTATTATTATTATTATTATTATTATTATCATCATTTTCATTATAAACCTTCTTCTTTCTCCTTCTCCACCTCTTTCTCTTCTTCTCCTCTTCTTCTTCACCTCCTCAACTTCCTCATCCTCCTTCTTCTTGCTATTCTCTTTTCCTTCTCATTTTTCTCCTCCTTTCTCTTCTAATTTTCTTTTCTTCTTCTCCTCCTTTATTTTTACCTCTCTCTTCTCTTTCTCACTCTCCTGAGTTCACACAGTACAATGGCACTAAATGAACAAGCGTAAATTTGCTGAGAGACAAAACTTTTACTGTAAACCTCGTTAACTCGAAACATTTCCGGTAAGTTCGATTAAGAGCCTATAGTGCTAAAAGGAATTCGTTTGATCGACTGAAATCCCTGAATGAAAGTTCAGTCGTGGGAAAGTTACTATTAAAGGAACATTTTACATGATCTAACTCAAATTCTGATTTAAGATTATTGATAATTCAACATAACCGCGATGTCTGTATTCAATTGAGATTGTTTCTACCTTGACAGCGAATGATGGAGACTTGAATGGTCTCCTAAAGACAAAACCAGTCATGGTGTAAAAAGATAATAAACCTTACAAATTTAAATAGGGTTATTATGCTTAAAATATAATTTTTAAAGACATATCTCGTATTCATAATCAATTGCAAGTTTGTGGGTTAGGGTAACCTCCCTAATCATAAGGATCACTATTCATAAAATGGAAAAGGGGTCATTGTTCATAAGGGCATAAGGACCTTTATTCGTAAGGACCGCTATTCATAATGTGAGATGAGGATCGCTATTTATAATTAACATTGAGGGTCACCACAAAATTCTACTCGTAAGGACCGCTATTCATAATACGGAATGAGGGTCGCTATTCATAGACATTAAATAAGCAAACAAAATTATAACAAGAAAGGGAAATATTGGATGGGGGTGGGGTGAGAGGGGGTACTTTAAAATTGTGTTTTGTTTGGGGGAAAAAGGGCTCGAACACTTTCGGACATTGAAGGTTTTTGCATCATGTAGCGTATACATAGAGGTAATGCGATCCGAATATGAACCTAACATTTACTTTCTTTTTTGTTGGGGTGGGGTGGTGGTGACAGTGATGGGTTAGGAGGTTGGATAAGGTCTAGTGCAACAAAATTAAAATTAAAAATATCATGAGAAATTCGTTTTTGTTTTTATTTTTGGGTTGTGATTTCTAGCCCTAGTAGCTACAAGGGGGGCTGATATAATGATGAATACAGAACAAACACAGGAAATTACGGAAGGTTGAAAAAAAAAGTCAGATAAAGTTAAACATTTATTTCAACGAGACTTGATAAATTGAAAGCAAGCACAGAAAATACACGTAATAATTATTCAAAGCCATGTATACTTGCTTACAGGCTCACACACAAAATATAAAGAATCAATTACTTTAAATAGCCAAACCTAAATAAAAAATGGCTATAAAGGGAACAAAACAAACGAGGAGTAAGGCTGACGTGAATTGTCATACATAAAGATACATAATTACTGAACAAACACATCATTACATATGAAATATCCCCAGCCCCCGTGTCCCCACCTCCTACACCTATGATGACGACTCGGACATTCATATTTATTTTCGGGGGCTGAAGTGGTTTGCTTGTAAAAATATCTCGTCTTGTAAATAGTGAGCCCCTTTCCGCATTATGAATAGTGACCCTCTTTCCGTATTATAAATAGCCACCCTGTTCTCGTGTAATGAATAGCTACCATCATTTCGTAAAATGAATAGTGACCCTTTTCGAGTTTCATGAATAGTGACCCTTTTCTAGTTTCATGAATAGTGACCCTTTTCTAGTTTCATGAAAAGGGATCCTTATGAATAAGGATCCCGATTTTGTATTATGAATATCGACCCTCTTCTCATATTATGCATAGCGACCCTCTCCCTCGGTTACGAATATCGGTCCTTACGAATGGCTGTCCTTATGAATAGCGAGCACACCCCCTCTGTGTTGAGGTAGCTGACCGATTTATTTGTCACCGAGTGTCATGTCTTCATAACAGTCATTTCTCATTTAAACAACTACTTAAATCATTTTGATACTCTGTCGTACTGAATATAATGTTAAAACAGTTCAACAGGCGAAGCTCTTTGCAACTGTTTACTGCATTTTTCTTTCTGGCGTTATTTGCGTGAAATATAATGTAACCTACAATTAAGAAGGAAAAATACAGACTTTTCCTCTAATACCAAGACGGATATAATGCTGTTAATAGGTACATGGAGGGTTGTTCAGCTGTAATCCAAACCTTCCGTCACATTGTCCAAAATGTTTTTAATCACTGTCCCGCTTGTTTGGTTATCGGAACAAATAGCTCCAATTTGTCAGGAGAAAGAAATCATTACCGCAATGGCGTAGCCTCGCTTTAGCCAGTGAAGGGGGAATAAATGATGTCACAATGGCGTAGTCTCGCTTTCTAAGTTTCAAGTTTCAAGTTTTATTTATCTTTCTTTCATAGCACACTTTACAAATATGACATTAATATAAACAAGTTTACAGAATATGGCGTTACAAAGGAAAGATGAGATGACCTTGGTTGAAAGCAAGGCTTGTGGATTTAAGGTCCCTCATGAGTAGCTTATGAATATGTCCTAAAAGAACAAAACTCGTCAAATAAGAATAATGCATACATTTAAGTGCTAACAAACTAAACTAACTATTAAACAACTGATAAAATATAAACATAAATAAGTAAAAAAGTATAATAAAATAAGATCTACTAATG
>BEXV01000812.1:56381-69405 GCA_003118195.1 Hemicentrotus pulcherrimus | reverse complement strand
CATCCTTGCATATAACAATGATAATGCTCACAAATTATTTTTTACCTCTTCTTAGAACTCAATCTTCTCTTTAACGGTCAGCGCGTTTGCAAAAATGACCGAAGTTCTCCTCGCACTTCGGTTTTGCGTTGCAAGCCCCTGATAGCAGACTGACGTCTTAAAGACGGCATAATAGGTCGTAAAGTGGTAAACTCGTCGTACGTCGTTTGGACGACGTCATTACGACGTCATCATGACGTCCTTAGAACACAATTTTTTTCCAATATAATTTTGGTCATATGGACGACGTTATAACGACGTAATTATGACGTCTTTAAAAGATTTTTTTTCAATAACATTGTTGTCGTATGGACGACGTTATAACGACGTAATTATGACGTCTTTTAAAAACTATTTGTTACCATTAAGATGTTTGTCGTATAGACGACGTTATTACGACGATATCATGACGTATTTTAAAGACTATTATTTGCCATTGAAATTGTTGTCGTATGGAAGACGAAATTATGACGTCTTCGAAGACTATTATTTGTCATTTAATTGTTGTCGTATGCATGACGTTATTACAACGTCATGACGTCTTTAAAAAAAAAAAAGACATTTATTTCTTGTTCTATGAACGGCATTTATATTACGTCATAACTTCTTTTATAGACTATTTTGCCATTGACTTTTGTCATAAGAAACCAATATAGGGTAGGATCTAATATGAGCATGAGTCAAAGTTAATAGGGCAATTATCAGATGTCATTAGTCATTATATTACTAGTGGACCAATTAACAGATTGTACACCATCTTACCATGCACTAAAAGGTCTGCAATATCAATCAAGATTATACATGCCCGTAGAAGCAGACACAAATAGAGAAACAAGTCAATGATAGTTTGAGCACAAACCAATAAAAAAAACGTTATGAATTTTGGAAGGTGCAATCAAACAAACACAAGTATCTTGCGAGCTCCTCTCCCATTTGACCTGTACTAAAAAAACTTTAAAATCTATATTTTTTCCCTTAAGAAAATTTTCAATCATACATTCATACTTAATATAATGATGGTAAATTAGCCATGTATGAAACGAATCTATATCGTCATCAATAACTCTTAACTTCTTGCTACGAAATATAAAATGATCAATAGTTTCTTTTTCAAAACAGATTACAAATTCGTTAGACAGTACGATTTTTCATGTAAAGAGATGATCTTTAGAGGGCACTATCGTATGAACTCATTTTAAATTACATTGGTTGATATTATTATCTCTTATCTAATTAAATTTGAACTAGAGTATACATTTCACTCAAATGTTAAGATTATCTTTAATTGTAAATCTAGCATTGACGTCACTAAATTAGCACCATTTTCTCTCATTTGAACAATGTTACAAAGTCCCTTTAATAAAACTGCCCCCCAAAATGCGTCATATTGGGGTACATGAAAGGACATTGAATTCCAGTGCTCCTCCGCTGTCTGACACTTCAGTTTAAAAGCTGCTTTGTGACGCCACGTTTAATCCCCGGGAATAAGGAAACCAATGTCTCACAAATTTGATCTTGTTAAACCGATTGATTTCTTTATTTGAAACAGTTATTTTTGTTTCTATTGAGTTAGTTTCCTTTGTTGTCTAGATTTTGTCTCTAATTGTGGCGAATCCAAAAGATTTTTCAAGGGGGTGGGGGCCATCGTGTGCGCAAATCACCCTGCGAGCCGCTCTGAGCGGAGTCAGAGCAAAAGGTCGGAGCCCCCATACGGTCTCGAGTTTATGGCAATTCGGAACCTTGAAGATAGCCGTCTTGAGCGAAAGAAACACACACTCTCTCCTAATGACGATTTTATACAACAAAGGATTGTCTTGGAAGCCACTTTTATCATTACGGATTGGGTCCAAAGGCACGCCTTAAGGCCCCTGCCCTTGAGGATTGATGGGCAAAAGCCCCTGCTGGGGGTACAGGCAGTGGCGTTTCCAGGGGTCCCCCTCCCTCGGAGGAAAAGCAGTTAAAAACAAGATAATTTTACCTTTATTTGGAGATGGTCCCCTCCCCTGGTGCTCAAGGGGGAGGTGTCATTTTCAAAATTTCGAGGGCAAAAAAAAAAAAAATTAGTGCTCACTACCGCCCCCCCCCCACTGTATGTATTCAATTAAGTTTGATGATTTTCTTCCTTTTTTCATTTTTTCTTCTTCTTCCCCCCTCTCTCTCTCTCTCTCTCTCTCTCTCTCACTCTCTTTCTTTCTTTTTTAAAGCCCACCGAAAGGGGAAGCGGCGGTCGATTCGGCTCCTCTGAATCCGCCACAGGTGGTAAGTGACACGAAATATAACTTCATTGTTGCCCGCAGTCGGGACAGTCAGTGCGAAACTGACCTATGTATATAGGTCATAAGATAAAATAATGTAGAATTTGAATGATTCTGTTGGCAAGTTTTGAAAATTCGATACAGGTATTTCCATCTTCATAGAGTAATATTTATAATACCTAGCTAAACAGAAAACTTTCGTTTGCTGGAATGACTATGACATGTAATGTAGGCTTCTACCAACTTTTTGATTTGAACGGCAAGCTCTCATTCACTCCAGACCTGTGGACTTCCGCAAGCCAAGTGAATCTTTAGTTTCTTCACACAGTTTCTTGGTGTCTGCTGGCTCGTGATATTAGGGACTTTTAGATTCGCACGAAGGCAATGGGGATTGCTACGGTCGACGTCCTTTTAATCATGGAGTTACTACCTCGAATGGAAGTCACACGTATCAGTCCACGCAAATCTAAAAGTCCCTAACACATACACACACACACCCAAACAAACACACCCACTTTCTCTCTCTCTCTCTCTCTCTCTCTCTCTCATTTTCTTCCTATTTTACTCGCTTTCGGCTTACTCCCCCACCCCCTCTCCGTCTCTCTCTCTCCCTCTCCTCACACAGCACACGATATCACTCTTTCTAGGTCTCTCCCTTTCACTTGCACTTTCTCTTCCTCGCCATTATTTGCTATGTTTCCTGATTATACGAAAGAATCTTCTTTCTCATTGTTGTCACTTTTTTAAATATTATTTTCGACAACTTTTTTTCTTTTTTTCGAACAGGGGGTGCACTCCATCAAAATATTTTCACGAAACCTTTTTGACCTTTCAGGTCATATCAATAAAGGACATTATACAAAATCAGGTACAAAATATTATGTCACATTTATCCCATTATCTTTAAGGACTCAACAAAATCCAGTACACATTTTTAGCTCGATATCGATGAATGCGATAACTATAGCGGAAGGGCAGTCTATAGCAAGCACAGGTCACGGTCTATCCGAGCGTGTTGTAATACCGCTGACGGGAAGCACCTTAAAAAACCACGTGTTCGACAACTTTCTCTCTCTATCTAACCAAAGTCCATGTATGGTATGATATAAATCATACATCCGTATCCATCATCGTTTCATACACGTTTATGATAGCGCCGGGGTAACAACACTCTGATTGAAACTTTCGTATAATACGAACTTATCGAATATTTCCTTATTTTGTTCACAGTCATTTGAGTTAAGCTGTATACTCTGTTGCTTGATCAGTTGCAGTTTCAAAAAAAAGTCATTGAACAATCCTCTTCATATTTATAACAATTTCATCAAATTGATTTTATATATCGTGGATTAATTGGATGCGGATAGGTGAAGAAATTTGACGCGAACTCAATACTGACACCTTTTTGATCAAAGATCTGTTCCATAGCAGATCTTTCACATTTCTGAATGACTTATTTTTCATCATCCTAAATCTTCGGAATCCAGTCGGGACGACAGAGAAACTAATTAACATCATTGACGAGGCGCTTTTTACAAGAGGTCCGGATACTTTAAATAAATCAAGCTTTTATAAAAAAAAAGGTAAGAATTCATTGCATAGTGACGAAAAATGTTTTCTGTATGGCTGAAGAAGAGTTCACATGTGCTCGTGAAAGGGATATCACAGTTAAGCACCTTTGCATCTTTATACACATTGTATATGATCATGATAGAGGTGCGAAGTTTCTACTGTGCTATCAAGGACTATACAACTGGCACCTCAAAACAATGTAGATGCCACATGACTGGAAGAAGCTCATTCTAAATGTATTCAGGATGTTTATTAGTTGTTCAGGTATATTTGTATTAATTTGCTTATTTTCACTGGAGTCTATACATGCTTTCAATTGGTGTGAAATCACATACCCTTCATTTGTCAAAATCATTAACACGAGGGGCGTGAGTCATAAGTCTAAATTACAGTATGTTTTGTGGAAGACTGTGATAATTTCTGCTTCAATTAGATTCAACGTCGTTCACATTGCAATTGGTTTCGTTTAACATATCGTTAAAAGGCAAACTCATTGTTCATTGTTTCAAAAGAAATTAGATAAAGGGAACTACTGCATCATCAATAGGACTATATACGACGTCATATTTTGTCATTATGATTCTTGTTCGTCATCAATCAAATCCAATCCGATCCATGAATTTATAAAGCGCCAATATCTAGTTGCCTAATGAAAGGCGGTGATGAGACTTAACAAATGTCTGTTCAAGATTCACAGCAGCTATTGGTAATGAGGTACTAGGCATTGCGCAAGAGATTTCATGCATTTTGATTTATAACTTTTTACTATTCTGAGAAATCTAAAACCTCATACCTTATTTGTATTTTTGTACTGTCAAATCCGGGTGTCTATCATAGACGTTGTACTGTCGAAAAAGTGATGGGAAGTGCAGCTTTGGAGCCTTGCAATGACAATGCCTATTGCACATGTCAATTTATATTGCGTCATTTTACATACGATAATAAAGCTAAGAAGTCAATTCGTGTGTGTAACAGTAATTTAATATAATGTCCGCACTTTTCCTTTTCTACTTACATTTTATACGATGTCAATATAACTTAAGCCATTTAAGCGCCCTAAATGCGTCAGCAAAATACGACTCGTATGTAATAATGTATAAATTATTCCATCCCCCCATGTCTTTTCTGATCTTTTTTTGTAAGGGGCATACAAGTTTTCAATTTGTGTTCGATTTATACAAACTCTATAAATCTGGATCTGGATACCCTTGTACCAGCCTATCTTTTGTTTTAATAAATAAATCAGCTACTAAATCATTTCAAACCCACAATTGGTCACAATTGTAATCGCCTTTATATGACAGATTCAAACTGTAAAAATATCTATTCAAACTAACTCACTTTTTGTCATTGGGGGGTTTTCTGATCATATTTGAAAAGATATTTTTTTGGAGTGTGAGTATACCTTCATTCCCCAAACTTCACATTAACTTTTTTCTCTCACTTTGAATTTTCCTAACCGTTTTTCCATGAATTGAACTATATTATATCACATTCCCTGTAATAGAAACATCTAAGTGAGAATATACAATTGTAATTTTTGTGGTTATACTTTTTTGTGATGAATAAGATAATTGAAAAAACATAATCATAGACTAAAATATTTCTTTCAAAAGACGACGGTTGAAGAAAGCTAAATAAAAAAGATTCAGCCGCGGATTAATATTGCCTTTTTACAAATGCACGTGGAGAACGATGTACAACACTGTATTAATGGAGGCACGAATTGCTAAAACAATGTGACAACAAAATTTGTAAAATGTGATTGTCCAGACGATCCATGAAAGATATAAATGCTGACACGATCTTTTATTTTTTCAGTAATAATTTGATTTGATAATGAATTAAACATTTTTTAGATTAATAATTGTCTTTTACTGTATGAAAAGACCTTTGAAATATTGTAGGTCAACTTTCTGTTAAATGAGAAGGACAAATGTCCAGCCAAAATGGGAAACAAAGGCTTGCAAAGCAAAGAGATTGTATCGGTACAAAGAGGTGAATTGCGTTCATGTTTGATCTTATCTGAATGTGACACTTTTCCTTTCTTTTGTGAGAGAAAATAGAATAATTTGATGCACTTTAAACTCTATTTCCTATCGTCCGTTTGGAGCAAAATGGGCATTACCCCATATACTTGAACGCGCATTTAAGCCCTCCTGGCTTCAAACAGACGCCATTAGCCTTATTTAGCCTCTACCTGCTGCGAGTATCATCCCCTCCCCCTCCACCCCTCTCTTCTCCTCCTTCTTCTTCTTCTTCTTCTTCTTCTTCTTCTTCTTCTTCTTCTTCTTCTTCTTCTTCTTCTTCTACTTCTTCTTCTTTTTCTACTTCATATACTTCTAATTCGTATGTGGTACGCGCAATAAAATAAAATGGATATTATTTTACCTATTTTTCCTGAAAAAGCAGCAAGATGCAATATCTGACCACGATTATCTCTGAATAGAACTGTTCTCTCTCTCTCTCTCTCTCTCTCTCTCTCTCTCTCTCTCCCTCTCTCTTTCTCTCTCTCTCTTTCTCTCTCTCTCTCTCTCTCTCTCCCTCTCCATCAGGAAAGTGTAATATTTTAATTGATTGTGTGATCAATACCTTGGAAGCTATAACCCAGTTTAAAGAAAACAGCGGGTGACATGTAAGAGATCACTTGGCTGTCTTATTTCCGTCCGCCGGATTGCGGATATCCACTCAGATATCCGCTATATCTGCCATATGACTCTCATGTGTTTGAACTATGACGAAATAACTTTTTATTCAACTTTTAATAATTAGAATCTTATCAGCTCTGTATTACCATTTTGCGATTCTAAATTTGGGGATCGACAGGTCGGGGAATCCCTTGAATATCACCTGATGAAAAGCGGGGCCGAATAAGAGAAAGGGAATGTAAAATACTTATTTGAAGGGATCCGGTAACTTTGTCTCAGATTTTGAAACAAAATCCTGGATTTAGCTCATGCTAAATGTCAGTCAGGAACCCCATGACGTTTACAAGCCGATCGCCTGTCTGATTA
Source organism: Hemicentrotus pulcherrimus (assembly GCA_003118195.1). NCBI lineage: Eukaryota > Metazoa > Echinodermata > Echinoidea > Camarodonta > Strongylocentrotidae > Hemicentrotus > Hemicentrotus pulcherrimus. Next base: position 62,525 of record BEXV01000812.1, on the reverse strand, counting down.
TCAAGATATTCAAACTTTATTTAAACCAAATTTAGTTTGCCTAACGGTTTTCCTAACATTACAGTCTATCAAAACCGGTCACTCAAAGATTTTGATTTTTTTAAAACTTTTTTGAGGCACTTCTTGATCACTTTGAAGCGCGATTTTTTTTTAGAGCTTCAATATTACACCATATCAAAGACATTGATAACACGTAGGGCCGTGCATCTAAGATTTAACATTGTTAAACGATGCCTTTAAGAGAAACAAATTAAAATTAAATCTATTAATAATGCACACATGACATTATTCTCAATTAGTCTACTTATATTATTTTTAACAAATTAAATGATCCACTTCATAGTTTGTCTTTGCATAGGATGACTGTTTATTTGTTCTTAAATTCATATAGAGAAAGTAAAGAAAAATAATTTTTATTGTGAAAATACGCCCGTTTTAAAACGGGCGCTAGAACGATTTAGAAATACAACTGGGTGATACGATGATCATGTTGAAGTTTAGGAGAGTGATAAAGGTACTTAAGCAAGAAAAACAAGGGAATAATTTGACAACTAAAATGTTTTTGGGGTTTGGGATGGTGGCGTGCGCCCAGAATATCGTGTGTCAGATACACGCACCTTCAGACCGATTATGTTCAATTCAGGCGGTATTTATCACCTTATATGATAACCAGACTTCTATAATGACTTATGTGAGTTAGTTTAGGAAACTGGTTGAGAACGATAACGGTATTATGCGCAGTTTTCAGTGATTAAAGCTGGTAAGAATGCCTGAATGACTGAGTAGAGAACTAAATGTGGTTTTACTTGCTAGCATTAAAAAGGTAAAAAGGCATTTTAAACTCTTGTTCTGATTGTTTCCACTCTCTATGTCTATATGTATATATATATATATATATATATATATATATATATATATATATAAAAATTACAATCCCCTCTCTCTATCTCTCTCTCTCTTCTCTCTCTCTCTCTCTCTCTCTCTCTTCTCTCTCTCTCTCTCTCTCTCTCTCTCTCTCTTCTTTCTGCATGTTCAAGTTTCTATCCTTTGCAAACATTGCTTTCATTTAGGCTGTAATTTTCTTCCACGGTTCATTATATTTCATGTTTTCTACTGAACTATGCTTGCAGTGTTTTACAACAGATGAAATGATACTTTGCAATTCATAAGAGCATCAATGTAAATCTTAATCATATTTCGATGTTTAATTTTGTTGTTGTTATTTTCTCTTTATTATATCAGATTCTTTGGAACAGGCGTCACGGTTCATTACCTACAATGCATCCTTCGTGCGTATCACTCGTCATGGTGATTCTTTCGGCGATTTCGTCTGTGAACTACGGTAATTTTCTTTCATTTCTGCATTTTAAATAGGAGATCATAATAATTATAATGAACTCTTTGATAGTACAAAGTTCGGAACATCAACCGGAAACGCTGCTGGAATACATGTATCTACATTTGATATCGTTCTCATTAAATCCTTTCACTTCCTTCTTATCATTTCCTGTTAACTATTTTCAAGGGTTGATTGACTGATAGAAGGATTTTATTGAATACTATCCATTCTCGCAGTCCAAAGACTGAATTGCAATGGTTACAACAGTTTACAATGTATATACATGATAAAAGCAATTATACAATAATTAGTCAAACAGCACGCTTCGTGCATATCATTCGTCTTGTTCATTTTTTCCGCGGGCTAAAAAGCAAGATCATTCCAAGTATTAAAAATATAATCGGTTATTAATCGGTAATGTCTTTGTGATGTATAGTGGAAACAATTTTCCCATTATTTTGTTTGAAGACACAGAATGACTAAAATTACAATTTTTAAAATGACTCAGGATGCTTTTTTTCTTCTTCCTTAGGGGACCTATTAAAATATGCTATCCATGATATATTTTGAGTAGTATCCCAAGGGAGAAGCACTCCCTGTTAGTCTATGAAAAATGGGAGAGTTATCCTCAATTTCTTCCAATCCACTGACCAAAATCTTAATTTGATAATCGCATACACCTAGTGATCTCATATTTCAAATATACATAACAGTCTTATTATTGATCCGCTTTATTTCATTCTGTTTATCATATTTTTCTGCTTTCATACAAATAAACTAAGTACCATTCTTCTTTCGATCTTTTGACAGGTTTTCCCCACAGTACGATGCCATCAAGTACCGTAGCTGACGTCATAGAAGTGTCGACCAATCAAGATGCATCTGTGGGTCTTGTGCGTACTTCAGCCACTCCGAGAGAAGAAAGACACACAATGAACACCACGCCTCTTTCTAATCCCTCCACATCATACCAGGGTGACGATGACGATGCTAGATCAGTCTCAGTGCTTCTTGATAGGGACATCAACGATCACGCCCCTGCAAACGATGTGAACGGTGCCGACGAAGTTGGAAGAGCTGTTGCGGATCTTTCTCAGGGCGCCGTTAATCAAGATGATACACACAACAACAATACATCTACTGCTCAGAATGGTAAGCCTTTATGTGACTAAGTTTAACCCGAGTTCGTTATTGATTCCAACTAATTAGCAGGAAGGCCTATAGACATTCACACAAAAGTTAATATCGCTTTTTAGAAAGAAAAAAAAAACATTACAACTTTAATGGCAACTACTGTCATTATCTCTCTCTCTCTCTCTCTCTCTCTCTCTTTTATAGTTCTTTCCCTCCCCATGTCTCTCTCTTTATCTCCCTAACGCACACACACGCACACACACACATATGCACACCCTGGGACGCACACACACACACACACACACGTCCACCCACATACACACACACACATGCCCAAACCAGCACACCCAATACACATAATATACGCTCACCCACGCACACACTCAAAATTTTTCTTTTCGGCTCCTCTTTTTTTAACTTGTAATGCCTTCATTTTCTACCATGTTTCTACTCCTAGGCTTTCCGTGGTGGTCACTTATGCTCATTCTCCTGGCTACGGTAGTCATCATCATCGCCATCGCCCTCCCGTTCGTTCTCTACAACCGCCTCCTCAACAAACGACACGCCGTCATCAAGAACAGTAAACGAGCGTCGGAACTCATCGTCGATTCATGGATAGCGACCTCGCATACTTACATCCCTCCCGTGTCATCATCGACATCGTCCGACAGCGGTCACGGGGACGACGTCGAAACAACTTGCAAACAGGGCAATACGACACCGCAGTCGGATTGGGGCACGTTCACTATGGAAGATGGTAACAGCCGTGAAATCATACTCGGGGCAGAGGGAGGATGCTGAAATGTACATGTAATTTGACAGAAAATTTATCTCAAATATAAAGCAATGTCGTAATTTCACAAACCACTTTAAAACATTTCCAGAAGTAGGCTTATACCACGGTTAGGCTTGACGACTGTGCGGTCTTACTTCCCGTACATGGAATTCTGGTTTCTATTGTAGAGAGTTATAGGTACGATAGATCCTACACCCTGGTTGCATTTAGGAAATTGAATACACACGGGCATTATAATGATCGTGGTGAAAGTTACAATGACTCGCCACTTGTAATATTTTCTATTTATAAAATGATTATTCTCCACTTTATCATTGAATGACTATAGGGCTAGTAATATACTCCATTTGCGGTCGTAAAGATATCGCTCAGTTCCAATATGGAGTATTATGATTAACAATACTGTAAACATTACAATAAATCATATAAATCATGACGTCATGAAGATGCTTGAACAAATATATATTGATTCCACCTTTTAATAATGTCTTCATATTATGTCACTAAACTATAGTTATAAAACCAAAAGGGCTTAGTATTTCGAGGGAGAGATTATAATTTGTGTACGAATTGTATGATATAATTGACCATATATAGAGGTACTATATAAGACTCATTTTGAAAGTACAGAATTATCTGAAAGCGGTTCAAAATTCTCATTGCTAATATTTTGATAACCTGGTAATTTTATAAGGGTGTAGGCTGTATAATGTTTTACACTCTTTCCTGATCGTAGGATGCGGGATTTCCTATGAATGTTTTTAGTACGGATCAGATGTAATCAGTTATTTAAAGTGTATGAATTAGTCTGTCAAACAGACACCAACTCAATGTATTCTATTTCATTATCAGTTTATTCACGCTAAAAAAATTCATCATGTCGAGATGTCATTAAATGTGATTAATTAATCATGTTGGTCAAAGCCCTATTTTAAGAGTTAGTGCGTACCTGAGCCTATTGTTGTGAACTGTTTATTTTCTAGGTTCAGAATGTAACTTAATATTCCTGACATTTTACGATGGACAATTTAAGTTTATCTTCAACAAGAATGATATGAATTCTCATCGTTAAATGGTGCAAATGGTTAATATATATTTGGGGTAAAATGTTGAGAGTTATTGAAAACATATACCGCTTATGACGATAACGTTTAATTGATAAAAGTATGCTACTAGTAATTGGAAGTTATTAATATTTAAAGGATTAAGCTTTGTTCTGTGGAATTTGATACAGAACTTTACGGTTCTTCATCAGAGACCTACATGAACGAATTATGTGGTTATAATTTAAACAAGGGTAGTGGCAAAATGTAAGTCCTATATTTCGTGGAAGTTAATTACGATTATGAGTATGTTATGAAATGTATATTGTATTCTTGTATTCGCAAAATAATGTATTATATTGTTGATGATCATGTATATAGTGCTGTCTTACAGTATAGATCAAATGGAAAGTGTGAAAACACTTTTATAAATTCACTGTTACATATTGTATCAGTAATCATACTTGTCAAACTTTGCAATTTGAGAACAAATTTACATAACGCAAGGTCAATCTAATTCTCATTTGTTCATTAGGAATTCACCATTGCACCAACATTTTTTGTGTACCTTCAAAATCATAATTATGTTAACATCGTTAACCGTTAATCTGTTGATATTGCAGTTTTCATAGGTTCGTGATTGTATGATAGTGAAATCTGATTTTAAAATACATATATATGACGTTTCTCGTGAGTAATATATAAAATATGCCTAAAATACCCATAATGATCCATAAAAAGGCAATTATAGCAAAATACATGTTTTTTCTTTTGCAATGGATGATTGTTTGTAAACAACATTAAGAAGTGGTTGATATATCTTTTATCATGACTGCTACTAGTGGCGTCAGCAACTATCGATTATTGCTTATAATTGAGCCTAATATTTTCCCCTATACATTGGCGGCTCAGAGTTGTCATTATAAGTATATTATCGTATAACAATTTTCCTATTATATCCCCTTTAATTTCAAAATTATAAAATCTAGAAAATCGTGTAAATACATGTTAACAAGCATAGGCTATATCTTGCCTGATAAACCCTTGGAGTCGAAATTCCTATATGAGAATTGATTTGTGTATCGGATCGTTCAGTGACATCCCGTTGATCCTAGACAGTATTCGCCCTACTGTGTAATCATGATCATGCATCGTTCTAGGTAAAGATTAGGTTGAAGGGTAGGGATAGAGTTATCCTAATCCCTATCCCTAACAGCGAATGATACATTGGTCAAATAAGATCTATTTGTGTTTAATCAAACTAATAATATGCAAGTCTGTGCAATTTGACAATAAAAAGGAGCAACAAATTACGGATGAAACATTTCGTTTCGATGAAGTGATTTCAAATGAAGGTAGTCTGTCAATGGTGTAGAAAAAAAAAGAGATGAAAAACGTTGAAAAGCGCCACTATAATCCTATTATGATACATGACAAAGATGTAATGAAATACCTTACAATGCAATCTATTTATCTTAATATTTATAGAATTCTATTTATTTGTCCTTTGCCTACCATCTTATCACTATTATTTTGGAGGAATGAAGAATGCATGTCGTATGCTGTCAGAAAAACAATTATGAGGAAGCAGCTATGGTATTGTATAATGCTTTGGAAATGTAAACATTGAAATTGAAATCTGTATGGTTTTATTGTCAATGATAAAAATACAATGTTATCTGTTATTAAAACGTGATGAGTATTGTCAGTAATATTTTAGCAGTAAAAAAAAAAACCTCTATAAACGTGTAATGTCATCTACTTCCTCTCCATGACTTGCATTTCTTTCGAATTAGGCGATATTGTGGTTACATGGTGCATTCTCTACCCTC
>BEXV01000812.1:41826-55311 GCA_003118195.1 Hemicentrotus pulcherrimus | reverse complement strand
TACCCATTTAACACCTGGGTGGAGAGTAGCAAGTGCAGGTAAATATCTTGCCAAAGGATATTAGTGCCGTGTCGGGATTCGAACCCTCGACCTTCGCATCTACAGTCAAGCGCCTTAAACCACTCTACCACGACACTCCCAACATTTATGCAAAGACTTTTGAGGAATCAAAGTAAGGTAATCTCATTACTCGTGTCCCTTACCTGTTAAAATGTACAAACATTACACTGACTTATAACATAATCCAAACAGTTTTCTATGGAATATAAAATAAAAAAAGTATTGAAATTACCTTTTAGTTGATTTATCAAAAGTCTTCAATGATGTTTATTGTTTTGTGTTGCTTTTTTCTGCTCTCATTGTTGGGAGTCTTAAATGATTGCATTCAGGCCGTGCAGGGAAACCAAGAATAAATCATGCAGAATCATAAAATATGATCTCCCAATATCCTTTACACACAAAAGTAATAATCAGAATACAGGCCATAGAGACTTAATTATAATAACAATTTATGCGGTAGGATTCATCCTTTTGAAATACACATTTCTAACAAACACTTCACACACATTTTTTTTCAAGCATATTTTCCATTTAGATACATTTTTTTTTGGTTAAATCACGTATACAGCGAAAGCCACATGCAGTCATGCAAAAGCAGCTCATAAAACAATGAAGCCAAATCACAGTCCAACATGAAACCTGAAGAATCTATCAGCATACAGCCAGTCACGGTAGAGTTTTGGTAGATCTACAAATTTGGTCTTAATCTTTGTGGGAAATTGAGCAAATATGGTATTTAAATAATCCTGTCTCTGGTCATGATTTCAAATATCCTTATTTTAAATTTGTGTATGCACTTGTTTGTTTTGTTTGATTGATTTTATTTCTGCGTTCAAAAAGATACAAATTCAAATTAAAAGTACACAAATTCAAATAATAACAAATACAATGAATAAAATGTTTACAAAAGTAATTAAATGGAAAAAAATCATGTGCAATTATATCATACCATAAACATGTACGAAGCAAATAAATAAGATAAGAAATACATAGTAAATATTTTCCAATAAATTAGAGAGGTAATTTAGAACACAGGAGACCACCAATCGAGAGCGGTTAGGCTGGAGATAGATGGCAACCTCATAAAAAATACAAAAAGAATTGGCGACATAACTCTCTTGGGAAAACTGAGTGATCAAGTGGGTGCAGTGCAAGTGCAGTATTAAAGCAGTTGCATGATAAAGAATAAAATAAATCATGGTTTTTATACTACCGGTAATTTAAAGAGTCTTTACGAAGCTCTGCTTTGGGGTTTTTTTTTTTTTTCAATAGTCTTTTATCCCAAGAATTATTTTTTTTTTGTTAAAGCACGTATACAGCGAAAGCCACATGCAATCATGCAACAGCAGCTCATAGATCAATGAAGCCAAATTAAAATCCAACATGAAAATGAGAAAAATCTATCAGATACAGCCAGTGTAGAGTTTTGGTAAATGTAAGCCCAAAACACAATTTAGGAGTTCAGTTCATCATTTTTTTTTTTTTTAATCTCCAAATTTAGTTTTTGGGGAGGGAAATTAAGCAAATATGGGATTTATATCATCACGTCTCTGGTCATGGTTTCAAATAACATTATTTTTTGCGTCACATGCTTAAGCAGTCTTTATGGAGCTCAGCTTTTTGTGCGTTTTTTTTAATTGTCCTTATTCCCAAGAAACATATGACTGCATTGTTTCCATATCAATCATCATCATTTTGATTTGCCTACTGCATTTCACTGATTGCTTGGAGAGGATGATCAATTTTTTTTTTAAACTGAAGTTAAGAGAAAATTTAAATAATAGAGGATGTATTTAGAAGCACTAAATTTTTTTTTTTAATAGAAATAGTACAATAACAAAGGTAGATGTACTGTAGCATTAGTCCATTAGTACATGAATATTAAGTTCATATGTAGTAGTAATTTCAGTAAACTGAAGTATGTACAAGTTGGCACTTAAAGCATGGCAGAGTGGGCAGCATGAGAATTAGGCAATCAAAGCATTTTTTATTCAAATACATGTATCAGCATTGAATCTAGGGATAACCAGTTTTACTGGAACATATAAATATGAGAATCATCAAAACAACTCATTGCAGGTGGTTTGGTTTTATTGTATATTCCTACAACCAACTTTATAATAAGATACCAATTCAAACTTGGACAGAAATCACCCTCAAACAAGTGAACAACACACAACAAAAGAGCTACCTATTATCCTAGAACCACAACCTTATTTTGTCTCGTCTTCTTTGAGTAAAAAAAAAAATTAGTTGGCACAAATGAACAAAAACAAAGTCATGCACTTTGAGCATGGCTGATGAAAAAATTAACAAACACATTACTGTGACATTCATACAGACAGACAAAATACAAAAATTGCACCATCNCCCCCCCCCCCCCCAACAAAAAAGGAGAAAATAAATTAAACAAAGACTTGGACGGTTTATACAAAAATTTAAATAAGAAGCTTTAGAAAAGGGGGATACTGCTCAACACGTTAACATAATACTGTAAGCGATGATACAAGAATCAAGATGAGCTAATTATCTTGATTGATTTAGGCATTTCACCATCAGGGAACTATAAAACTACAGCTAGATACTAAAGTAAAAACAGACTAACACTAGGTGACGAGGAAAGATTCAGCAGCACGTGGCAGATCTAGGTTGTTACCCTGAAAGTCACCTTAACTCAAATGCAACAATGGACAAAAAAGATACAACCCCTAATTTGAATTTCGAAAATTATTTTCACAAAAAAATTCTTAAAGTTAGAATTTGTTGTGAAATATAAATTGGTAATGTCTTTATATTCATTTATATTGATATCAAGTGTTGTGAATGAATATGACTATAAAAACATTACCAGTAAATACTTCTGATCAAATTTTACCTCACAAAGTAATTAATTGTAAGAAACCCCGATCCTCATTGGTCTATGCAACCCTCCTATTAAATCATCAGAAGAAAGTTCAAGTCTGATTGGCTCTCTTCTTTTAGTTTGTTAATGAAATGCACAAACATTGTTCTTGATTGGGAAATAGCAACTTTTTATCAAGTACATGTAAATGCAGAAATCTTGATAGTGATCAGCTTGTACGAACAACAACAACAACAATAATTATTATTATAATAATAATAATAATAATAGTGGGTTCTTGTATAGCGCTCATGAAGAGATTAATTAAAGAGACACTGTTCCTGGTTTGCTGTCCCTTTAAACGAGTTACAACAGAAACCTTCGAAGTGGCTGGCTATTCAACTCTCTCACCATGCGAAACTACCTCTTACCAAGTAGAGTCCCTTTTTAAAAAGTCAATGCAGCAACCTTGATCATGAACACATGTTAACAAGTGACTGCAGAAACCTTGTTTCTGATTGGCTATAGGTCTGCAGTTGATTGCCACATAGCCCTTGGCACCTGAGTATTGACCAATCACCGACGTTGTCTCAGCTCATTTGACATGGTTTTTCTGTCTAGGACGCGAGGTGATACAGAAGGCATATATGTTGAAGTGATCACTTAGCTGATTAACCTAGGAATAGATAAAGGGGAAAAATAATAAACATCATATGTTTACAAATGAGTCGCTATCCTACTCTGGCATAATGTGTCACATAACAATAAACAGTGTCATTTTGTCCATCTTTGCAGAATCAGAAATGATATGATGCAGAAAAAACCTCAGTGGTTTTTTATTAATGATGACATGAAGTGTAATACACTTCACATATGCAAAATAATGTGAAATTATTATAGGTAAGAAAAATCTCTGTTAGGGGGATGTACTCCAATGCAAAATGAAGAACGTTTTTTGTTAGAGAAAATAGAAATAAATAAATTTATAAGTATCAGAGCTAATGGAAAAGGACCTTCACAGAAACATTATTAATATACTTAGCTAAATAGGTCTTAATTTGGGCTAGATGAAATGCAAATTCGAAAATATATAACTTTCTTATTTTAATAAGATTTTGCTCAAACTTTCACTTCTCTGTTACTCTGATTTGTTTAAACCTATTGAAGGATATTTGAAGCCAACTTGATACCAGGGCGGACTTCCTCTGTAAGGATCAGGGGGGTGTTTCACAAAGATCCTAAGTTGAACTTATCTCTGAGTTGAACTTAACAATTATGAAAAGCCGTTGGTATCTATGAAAATATTTTGTTAAAGTATTTTTTAAAAGCATAAATTGTTGATTCGAATCGTTCGTATTTTCTATTATCAAGGAGTTTTCATGTTCTTGATGTAGAATTATGAAAAGTCTAAAATACTTCAATTTTTGCTTTTTAATATATATCATATTTAGACTACAAATGGCTCTCTATAATTTTCAAAGTCCAATTTAGAGTTAAGTTCGACTGAAGATCTTTGTGAAACAGGGCCCTGGATTATATATACTCACCACTGTCACTAGGTAATGGAAATGCAGGAGTAGTATGATAGCAAACACACCATGAAGAATGAGAACCTCGTGCTCTGCTAGACCTAATACACACACTGCAAAGGCTGCTCCTCCAAACAGCATCAATAGAAAGTTGTTTGCAGACGCTAACGTATCAGACATCTGACTTATAATCAATCGCACCTAAAAAAGATAATGCACAGAAGATTACATGTACAAACCGTAATACTCTGTATTAGACGCATCTTTTTATGTTGAAAAGTCCGGGTGCATCTTAAACACAAGCACAAGAATTTTGTATTTTCATTTTAAGTGTCAATTTATGCCCCTCTACCTGGCAATGTCTCCCAGCTCAGTAATACACAGTGTGTTGACTCACCACTCAGAAACTAGAACACTACCTGTGCGTCCAGATTTCTGGTTGGACTTCGAGGAAAATTTGTCTGTCATCTTTAGTTTTAAAAACGTTATTGTTACTAATATTTGTGGCAAGTTACTGGAGAACTTTTATTTTTTGGTAAGGGGTGTACTCAATGTTGTTGGATGCTATAGTCTATATGAGAATAGCTTTCCAGGCTACAATAAGCTGCTAGCAGACAATATGCCTCGAGCCCTCGACTATTAGACCTGAATCCTTGACTCAATATTTGTTCATTATGGACCCAGCATATCTCTTCCAGTGGATCAAGTGGGTATAATCTTAGAGTAAGACCTACTTACATGGGACGTTCACACCTACAGACAAAGGTGATATTTAAAATAGCGATCCAATTGGCAGTAAGTCTTGCAATTTTTTAGAATAATCGTGATAGCTCCCGGGCGCTGTTTGTGTGAATGATATTGTGAATCAAAAATCAATTTATTTAATCCCAGGATCCCAAGCGTGCATACATGTACATCGTTGAGATTCAGGCAAGCGCAGTTCGGACGTTCTTGCCTTCGAACAAAAACTTTGTGTGTGAATGGTCACCAAAAAAAAAAATCAATTTTTGCATCGCGATCCTATTCGCACTAAATTGACATGTGTAAGCGTTCGCAAAAAAAAAAATCTGACTTTGCATCGCAACCCAAATCGTACTAATTGTGATGTGTGAACATGCCGTATATCACTATGATCCAGCATATCTACTCAAGTAGGTATAATCTTATAGTAAAACCTAATTACAGGGAATACTATGATCCCCTTTATACTCTGGTTGACAGCTCCTATTATTAATACATGTAGCAATTATACATTGTGTGCGGGTAAGCCTGAATCCGATGACTGGGGTAATAATATATATATCTGTAAAGCGCTTTGATAGGGTCCACCTGAAAAGCGCCATATAAGAAATAGTTATTATTATTATTATTATTAGCATGTCTCACAATATCTCTACAACATATCTCTAGTTTCTCTACTTCTTCTTTATTTGTGCATAGAAAGAAATTCTCCCTTATTCATTCAAATTTTTCTAAATGCAATAGACATTTATGGATGCTTCTTTCTTGGGGACCTAGTTATTCAATTAACCTGTTATACTTATTAACGATTGAATTACAATACTTGGAATCCAGTAAAACTGAAAGTGAATTGAATTGAATAGAAGTGCATCAAGATCGTTTTGTAAATCTACAATGTACTCACGACAGCACTATCACATTACACAATTCAGCTCATTTACCTGACATTGGTTTATCAATGAACAAACCAGAAACTTCACAAATTTTGAGAAAGGTTGAGATTTAACCCCTAAAATACATGCAGCAAAATACATGGATCAGAACACACTTAATTATAATTACATTCCCCCCCCCCCCCCCCCAAAAAAAAAAGTTGCTCAACTCTAAGAACAGACATCATTTACAATTCAAGCATCATGTATGATGTTGTGAATGTTTCTGATACAGTCAAACCTGTCTACAGCGACCGCCCAAGGGAAACACAAAAAGTTGATTTTGTAGACAGGTGGTCTTTGTAGACACGTTCCTTTAGTACATGTTTCAATGAGAAACAATTTTCAAGGGAAACAAAAAAGCGTGCTTGTTGTAGACAGGTGGTCTCTAAAGCAGGTTTGACTGTACATGTATACATATGTCACTATGAACATGACTGACAAAGAAAGCTGACAAAATATACGGTTCCTCAGGTAGACAAAGGAACATCCCTTTACTACTACTGTGTAAAAATGTGAAGGCCATGTGTCACATGCATATTCACCTTTTTACATAATAGCAGTGAAGGGATGTTCCTTTGTCTACCCTAGGGACTGTATATTTTGTCCGCTTTCTTTGTCCGGCATGTTCATAGTGTGTACATGTAGGTTCATGTGAGTGATAAGTCTTGACTTACCGTTATATTTGAGAAGACAGTGGAGACAGCAAGTAGGTATATCCTGGTATGATACTCTAAGACATCGGTCGGTGAGAAGAGACCCCACAGGGTTGAGATCCCAAAGAGAGCTAGCATGGAGATGAGAGGTGTTACGGCTTCACTCAATGAACGCCTCTTCCCTGATCCAGTTTGGAATGACCTACGTAAGGTTCATAAGGTTCATATTTATTGTCCATATAATAATTGAAAAATTTGTTACATGGTATTGCAATACACATATACATGTACACTCATACAAAAATCAATAAAATAATTGTTGAGTTGACAGAAAAAGAAGAAGAAAAAAAAACAATTAATAATCAAAACAAACATGTACCGGGTAGTCTTTTTTTGTTATTGTTAATTGTTTGCAATAAATAAGAGAGTGGAAATAGAATAAGTACATATATGTAGATTGCAATAATACTGACTTCTTTTAAAGCACTCGTCATTCACTGTTCAAGCTTCTTCTTAACAAGAAATCCCACTATTAGTGTTGTTAGCTACTGGTGCTCAAATGATTCAAAGGAAATTCCTTCCTAATAGCATAAGGGGGAAGGAGGCACATTTTGGTTTACAACTAGTTCACGACTTGCCGTCAAACTACATTTCCTAGCAAAAACAATGATAATATGATGTTTGGTACTGTGTACCAGTGCAGAAAATCTGTGCAAATGCCAATTTGTCATATTGTTTGCAAAGATAAGAATTAGACCGTGTCAAAACAGAATTTTGTTAACATTATACATTAAAAGTTCTATAAGTACAGTTGAAACAATTTTTTTTTTATTGATTTTCAAATTACCTGACAATATTGTAGATGCTTTGTGGTAATGAAAATACTACTGCACCAGCTGAGGAAATAGAAAAAAACATACAAATATCAAACAAATGTGAAAACTGATAATAATAATGATAGTTATATAACTTAGAGTTCAACAATAACCCTGGTCTGGTACACATGGACACCTAATAAGCCAGTTCACGGTTGCAATCTTAGAATGAGCAGATAAAGGTCATTGCAGAACAAATTTTGAAATACACGTAGACGAAATACTGGATACGTGCTCCATGAGAGTTATGTAATCATTATTTATTCATGCACATTCAGTGCATTTTATGATACACAGGTGGAAGTATTCTTTGAAAAGGGGAAACAAACTATTTATTCATAGCACCTCCATTGCTGTAGGAGTGATTATTTCAAATATACAAAGTGGGACCTCTTCATGTTTTGAAGATCTATGGATATTCGGGGTCATTGCAGTAATATGCTAACCATGAACTGGTCTATTGTAGACTACACTCAGGATCAGGAAAAAATATTGAAAACATTTGGGGGGGGGGCTACTTTACAAGCTTGCTTGTATGAAAATGACACTATTTAATGTTGTTTGCATTGAACTCTATGCAAAATTTGGGGGGCTCTTTTTGGTACGACTTTCGGGGCCCTTTTTGGTATGACTTTCGGGGCCCTTTTTGGCATTTTGGGGGCAAATTCGACCAAGCCCTCGTTTTTTTTTCACTGCCCAGGATACTAATAATACCAAAATGTAAACATGGGCCTGGCTAACTTTAATTCCTAATGCTTTTATCCAGACCTCCACAGAAACAATGCAGTCTCTTGATTTATATAACAACTGACACTAATGCTTAAATTCTGCAGTATGTATAACTCATGAATACTCAAGAGATTCATTATCACCCCCATGTCACTGCAATGTAAGCCTTACAATAATTATCCCCTTTTTTTTTTAATTTAAAAGTAAGATTCATTCAAATGGGTGAAAACTCATCACAGGACATATAATCTTCCATTCTGTGGCCCACACAAAAATGATTGATATCTAAAAATGATCATTCAAAAAAGAACAGATGGGGAATGGTAAGCAAATAGAGCATATCATTCTCCATTCAAAGTGTTCTACTTTATTCACTCTATATAATGCATGTGGTGAACAATCGAAAACAATTCTGAATTACACTCCAGGAAATATAAGCCCATGTTATAATAACCAAATCATAGACATTTTTTTGTATCCAACTCAATAAAAGCATTGATCAATTGCCAACAATAATAATGCAAAAAGGACAAAGGATATACTACTAAGCATAGATTAACCAAGCACCATCATTTAAGTTTGTGTAGAATAAGAAGCTTTTACAGAGAACTTTCACATCCCTGCTCACCACCAGTGCTCCCTTTCTTAGCAATCCTTGCTTAGCAATCAGCAATCTTTTATGAAATAAGCAACAAATATCTTGAATTAAGAAACTTATAAAATCTAATAAACTCTAGGCATTTCAGCATAACCAGCTTGAACATTTTCCATTGTGCATATTATCAAAAATGCATGTATCATACATAGGTGATACTGAGCACTAAAAAAAACAAATTGGTTCTATTTTTCCTCAACTGGCCCCTGGAGTAAAAAACAAAAAAGGATTCTGGAAAAACTAAATTGGCATCTACGAACATTCCCCCGTTTGATTTAGAAAATTGGGGAGGGGGGGAGGGGGAAGAAAAATCAGGAAAAATCAGGAAAATCAGGGTAAAATCAGGAAAAAGAAAAAAATCTGGAAAAGAAAAAATCTGGAAAAGAAAATAATCAGGAAACTGATTTGAATCTGGTAATTATCAGGCCTGTATACATGTGTATATGGAGGATTAGTAAAAGCATTATAAGCATACGACATCACTCCTAAATTATGCAAAAAAAGGGCTCCTCCTCCTCCTCCTCCTCCTCTTCCTCTTCCTCTTCCTCTTTCTTCTTCTTCTTCTTCTTCTTCCCTCTTCCTTCTTCCTTCTTCCTCCTTCCTCCTTCCTCCTTCCTCCTTTCTTCTTCCTTCTTCCTTCTTCCTTCTTCTTCTTCTTCTTCTTCTTCTTCTTCTTCTTCTTCTTCTTCTTCTTCTTCAGTTGCAGTACAGGCCACCGTCAGGTGTATTGTCGTACTGTTGAGGTGCAGTGCAGATGTGTTATATCTTATGTGCATGAAATCCATTAGACATTGTACAAAAAAAAGTGTATTTGGCATCCCAAGAAATTGTCTACATTGCACATGCCTTATTTGCAACTAATATTAAGAAGTTAAGCCATTTGTCTTTTTTGTGTCTTTTTTGTGTCTAATGAATGTAAATTGATGTAAATATATATGAAATGTGAAATATGTGAAATAAAACACCTCGGTATTAAGAGGACAAGACAGAACAAAAAAGAAGTTAACTCATTCCTGTACTAAGCTTATGGGAATGGATGAATTTGGTTAACCCAGTTAAAGGATGACTAAATTACAAATTCATGTTGAAGTTTGTTGATCTGCAAAGATGTATACATCACATATCTTTTGACTTTTCGATGTACATTTATGTCATACCTGTATATTTTATATTATTTTTTTCTCTTACTTGTGTTCTAGCTGCTAAGCTCCACCCCTAACTAAAAACCCTCCAAAAGCAAATGACTTGTGAGACATCATCATGCCAGTCCTTCATCAGTCAGCTAGATGAACATTGATATGTCCTTTCCATCAACTGACCACCTGTTCACAAAAGCATTGCATGTTTTTATACAATGCCCACTTACAAAATTTAATTACATTTTAAGCAGGTGCTATGTCAGAAATACCCAAGCAACACCATGGAAAGAAGGGTTTCAATGAGCTATTATATGAAAGCATGCCATGCTAAATGCAATAAGGTACTCAGTGGGTGAGGACATACCCACTGTCTTTTGTTCATGGTTACCGTATCTAGTTTTAAAGATAGAGATGTATTGCCTCTACACTTATAGATCATTTTCGTAATGGAACCAAATTTAATGCACAAGTCTTTGTGAAGTGCCTCAATACAAATTATTTCATTCACCTGATGAGAATAATAGTAATTCAATAGTCAGAATGCAAACTGCATATATATCAAGCGTTGCTAGGTAGGTCAAGCCATATTGTTTGTCCAACCTGGCAACAACTAATGTACACAGTTTGTATTATGTACATGTACACATGTATATTGAAATACTATTATTCTTACCAGGTAAATGAAATAATTTGTATTGAGGCACTTCACAAAGACTGCATTACATTTGGTTACATTACGAAAATGGCCTATTTAAAATGAGAAAGGAGAAACATTCGTTTAGCTAGGAACCAGGAAAAGAGAACTGACAACAGCTTACCTCATGTTAAGATTGAAAAGAAACAGAAGAATGTGTTTCTTTCTGTGTGTAAAGAGGAAAGAATTGGAACTACACTGTAAATGCAGTCAAATGTTTAAAGGTAATAAAAAGTTTTGGGAAATTTTGAAAATTGGGTTGACAGTGAATCTTTACAATTTTCATATATTTGGATGCCCCTGTGGATGTATTATTGGCACTAAAAAATTAACCCCTAAAACAATTCTGTTTTCGAGAAAAATTGAATATAAAAATTCATCGGTACTCCCGTGCAATGGTAGCTGCGACCATGAAAATCTCAGAATATGTAGTTGTGATGTATAATTTCCAAACGGGAATAGCTAATCAGTCGATTTTAGTAAAAAAAACATTGTTTCATAGCTAAATTGATATCTTAACCTTGAGAGGGAGCTATACAACATAAAGAGTTTATTATTTATAATTTCATAACTTAAGACTCGATTTCAACCGGGACAACGATCAATGAATATTATAGGAACGCATATGCTTCCAATATGTTAATTTGAATTAAATTCATGACCCAACACCAAAACTTTGTAATACCTTAAAGTTTAATGGAAAATATATAAATGCCTTCAAATTAAATATTTCCAAGTAATAGAAATACACTGTATCTGTGTATAAAAGTGAAAATCTAAAAGAAGCTATAAAGGTAACGAGATTAGGTACTTAATGTGTTCAGTATAAATAAAATTTTTAAAAATGAAATGTTTGCATCTGTTTGGTTATCTTGCAATTTATAATCACAGAAATCTGATTTAACATATTTCCTGCTCACCAGATTTACACAAGGTTTAAAGAGAAGTTTGAGTTCTGGGAAGAGGTACAAAATAATTTATGAGCGTTGTTGGTACATAATGATTTGGAGTTATTGTAAAGAAAATAAGTCATGAAATAATTAATCTACAGATAGACTAATAATTGATCACATCGTGACCACCGCCACCTGACAAAGTGTATTTTGATGAGGACATTCATTTGACGTGACAATGTTGATTATGTAATCACGCATTATCACAGACAAAAGAGCCGTTACATATCTTCAGATTCTTTTTTCGCTGGGCCAGGGCCTAGAGTGTAGTTTCAGGAAAAGTATCCTAACTTAAGACCAGTTAGAGGAGCAGTGCACCCCAATATGGCAATGTGTGTGATATTAGATTGATTATTAAAGAAGTGGAAACTGGTGGACATACATCTGAACTTTTAAAATACATATTCTTTACTTTCTATTCCTTGGAAATGGATAGGATAGGTTTTTTGATGAAGTTTAAAATTATTGTGTTACAGCCAAATTTACAGGTTTCTCTTGTAAACTATTTCTAATTATCAATAAATCATAATATTAAATTCTAAATATATTCATGATATAAAAGGCATTGTCTCACTTTTCTGATACTGATTTACTAGATGTAGCTATGTTTTATTGAAAGGTACATGTACATGTATTACTTGTACAATGGAGGATACAGTACATGTATGAAATGTGTTTTCTATGATCAATGTGATGTATGTAGTGTTTTTGCATTGATATATATGCTGCTAATTTGAAGATTTCACAACTTGCTGTATGATACAGTTTAATACTAATCTAAGCGCTGCAATTCGTAAATTGCATTTTTTTACCATGATAGCTCAAAAGATACTAAACATACAACATAGACACTCCTAAAAAAACGAACACTGTAGCAAAATGAAAAGAGAAATGTAACATGATGCACACAGCAATCAGCATTAAAGAGAAAGTTGAGTTCTGGGAAGAGGTGAAAAATAATTTGTGAGCGTTATCGTTTTTTTTTGTGCAAGTGTGGAAGAACATCAGATAAGACATGTTCCCTGAAAAGCATGGCTCTTCAAATGGCTTCATATTCTAAATATGTCATGTAACATCGTAAAACTCCGGGGTAGGATTTTTACTCCACGTGTTTGTGTAGTCCCATATCCATCTTTCTGTGTAAAGTGTTTGTAAGATTACCAAGACTTGGCCAAATTTCTTATCATTTTTATGATTCCAGAACCTTGCAATACACACAAATTCCTATATGCTACATTGTAGATGATCAACCTTTCTGGTCCATTCCACATCATTTCTTTTACAAAACCAAACCTCAACTTCATCTTTAACAGCTCTTCCTTTTACTATTCATTGACAGCTTTGCTGCAGCTGGTATTTGTTTAGATGGTTTACTGCATCATGTGTCCAGAGGGCTTTGGATTAGCTCTTTGATTGATCAGTTAAATTATATACATGTACACTGTACTTACCACATACTAGCCCAAGGAAGAAGTAGTTGAACTGAATTCCATAAGGAAGGGTTATTTTCCAGACTTCAAACCCAAACATCCCAGTCAACAGGTAGACTATAACAATGGACTACAGAGAATAACAAAATATGAAGTCTTTAACTAAACTTTGTTTTCAAATTTGATAATATTAGTAATGGTGATAAAATGATAATGATATACATGTAATAGTAATAATAATAAAAACAAC
>BEXV01000812.1:4979-23792 GCA_003118195.1 Hemicentrotus pulcherrimus | reverse complement strand
TATACTTCACTTGGTATGGGAGTACTAAAACATTTAAATTTGAAAAAAATAGTCATGCATGTACAGGTACATGTGCTTCCAAATAAAGATTTAATGAAAAATCTGTTGATTGTAGTTAACGTCATCACAATGCCTGTTGTATGCAAACTGTTTCAGATGTCTAGATTATCAATATATTGTGAATTTTTAAGGGCAGGAACCCATGTACCGTTCACTCAGGGATTGTAACAGAGTGTAAAAAAAAACAGGTATGTGTACATTTAACAGGGTGGAACTTACTCAATGGATAGTAAATTTATGTATACATACAATCTTTGAAATGCATAGTGCATCTTAAGCACCAAGTCTTTTCTATCCAGAATTTTAAACAATATTTGTTTTGTTATTCAATGGGCCAGTAAACGTGATTTTACATACATGTACATATGAGAAAAGTTACTCAAAAAGTTATCTTGCATATCTTCCTGTACATTGTAACACGATTGCAGCTTAACCTCTAAGACATACATTTAATGGGTCTTGGACTGAGAATCCACCTTGTCCAATAGACGACATACCTATAAAAGGAAGATTATAGCAATTTTGAAATGAGTCTTGATGCACAAACTACACAGTAGTGCCTACAGCCACTACAGAAATGTACAGGATCAGGGTATATACCTTCATATTAGTTTGATATTTCTCAGTTGACATATTGCAGATATTAGGTTAAGCCAGCAATGAATTATAAAATGAAATAATTGTGATCAGTTAGTAGTATTCTTTTAACATGACTTGTATACATGTATATATTCTTCCTGATCGGATCAAATTCAGTGCAGACATTAGTTGATTATAACTCTTTCAATCTGTACTGATTAAAGACAATTAATGTATTTTTCATAGGCTTCCTAAATGCAAATATAAACTGTATTCTCTCTCCGATTTACTTGTAAGAATTCCTTTGAAATAATTGTGACTTTTTAAAAAAAGTATGTATCTTTAAATTTAGGTCGTAGCTATGGAAATACCGGTAATTATTTGTTATAGAAATATGTAATTGATTCTAAACCTTGTTTTTCAAAAAATAGAGAGATTTTTCAAAGACAAGTGAAGAAAGATGTTCTGAAATCAGCCATGATATTATTGCCCTTCACTGCCTCTGTTCTTCGCCAAACTGATATTTAGATAATGGCCTGTGTTTACACAGGTAAAGACGAATCTTGTAGATTAATTAATTAGGTATATGTTAGAATAGAAATGGATATACATACAGAATACAGATACACTTGTATTATTTTCTGTGAAGATTAATTATTGCACTACCCGGCCAGTTACTCATATGTGTACCCCAGGGAACAGTGCTACCGTCATTTTAATACATGTACTTAAACAAGCGCACTGCTTTCTCTTTGGAGAGATACCTGTAATATGCAATTAGTCAACAGTATGGATGTGCTATTATGTGTTACGTGTGTATCATCATTATTGTCTCACGAGTCCTACTCTTATATCGTTGTTGATACATGTAAACTTTTTTACATTTTATAAAAAGTTCATCATCATTACCAAGAATTTTGTATGAAATAGAGTGGACTATGAATGGATATACATGACTTACGTTTGTATAGGAACACGATTACTTTTAAAGTGAACTGATCACCCTAAAATATTTTGTGTATGTAAGGGGTTCAATGTCTCTGTATATTCAAAGTAGGAGCTTCAGAATTTACATCTATGCATTGATATTACCAAATTTGAAAACATGTCTCAGTTAACACAAAAAGTGGCTTGTGAGTACCGGTAGACCGCTTGATGCATTCTTACGCGGTCACAGAGAATGGGGCCCGCACAAAACCCAAGTCCGACTTTGCTTTTTGATATTTTGTTTTCTTCACGATTCTTATCCACCCCATCGAATGTCGGGTAAACAAATCTAAATGTGTAAAGATTCATGCTATACACAAATTATTTTTCTAGGCTATTGTTAAACTTCAACATGAAATACAGACAAAAGGAAATCATTATGTGTTTATAAAGTGGTGCAGGGTATCATATATATTTTGTTAGTTTAGTCTTATAAAGCAATAGTTTTGTAACTTTGAAGTTATTGAAATTTTATATTCTCAATGACTATTGTTCGGTAAAAAGATCATGAAATGATATAATTATATATTTCACAAATCCTATGATGCACGTTTCCAAACCTTTTTTGTTTTATTCAGAAGTTTTTGGTCTTTAGTTACAAAGTACTGACCAGTAAAGAGTAAGTTGAGTTCTGGGAAGAGGTGAAATATTTGTGAGCGTTATCATTCTTATTATGCAAGTGTGGTAGAACATCGGATAAGACATGTTCCCTGAAAAGCATGGCTCTTCAAATGCCTTCATATTCTCAATATGTCATGTAACATCATAAAACTCTGGGGTAGAATTTTTATGCCACGTGTTTGTGTAGTCCCATATACATCTTTCTGTGTACACCATTTCTTTCACTATGCAATCGCATCACCAGAATTCAACTTCATCTTTAAAAGAAACACAAGTTTTGTGATATATGTAAATGAGAGTGGGATCAGGGATTTGTTGAATAATAATAATAATTTAACTTATATAGCGCCTAATACAAATGTCTTTAGGCGCTTTACAAATATACTATTACCCCGGTCATTGGATTCGGTGCTTGCCTGCATCAGACAAGCAAAAAAAAAAAAGACAATATGAAGCTAAAAGGAGGGGTTTATAACTTGAAATGCCCTCAAATTTGGTCACCCCCCAAAGGAAATTTACACATGCACCCAGTTGTATTTATTGAGTTCATAACAAGCTTAGTAAGGTTCTATGAATATGGGCCTGATGATGTTGGCAGAAATATGTATTTCAGAGGAATTTGTCTGTTAGTAGTATAACATGTGGATCATAGTAATGTGCCCTTCTTGACCGTGCTAGTGGAACGCTATAGTGACAGACCATTACATTTAGTGAGAGTGGAAGATCTCTATTGGTCAAAACTGTCTATGCTTGCATCACTGCATTATCAAATAACATATCAAATACACACACAGGGATTCATATGCAGAGCATTTTTGCTTGTTTTATTTCATTCACAGAAATGGGGAAAATGACTCGATGAGATGTTCCGCATACTTTCATAATATTTACAATATCACAAACTTGCATTACATTCTACAATAAATGCAATACTTCTAGTATTCACCAAGAAGAAAAAAAAAAACATTTAGGAAGGAGACAGAAATAGAAATGACAATATATTACTGTTATACTTTTATCATTTACAAAATATCACAATATTCACAAAATTATTATTCTCTTACTCCCGCTCTCCAATTATAGAATGGCATTGCCAGTCTGCAGTTACACAAGAAGGCATGAGCATATCATATAAATTCAAACATCAAAACCCATATTCCATCTATTCCAATTAGCAATAAAATAAAAATTAATTCATTAGTACTATAAAAACCATCCATGTTCCATCACCTAATTATTTTAATATGCCAAGAAAATTCATCAAACCTTGAGCCTTACTAATACCAAAATATAAAATTTCATTCAAAATGAACCCTGTCTTAATGCTCCCACAAAAGAAACTTCTTAACATAGAAACCCCATTAGTCCTTCAAGTTTAAGAGCTGTAATATAAATAATCATAATTTATATATTTAAATATCTAAGCTTCATTATTCTACATTTCAAGAAGCAAACATTTTGGTTCAAGCATCTTTAACAAAATCATGATTACCACAGTATTGTGGCTTTCTGATCATTCCCTTTCAATCTCTGTATCAGCTCAAGAGATACATCTGTGTATAGAGTACCAAAGCTGTGATGTCATAAAAATCTATTTTTAGAATTTCTCAATTTTTTCTTCATTTTCCGAAAGAGCATAAAAAATAATGTCCAAATGTCGAAAAACCAATTGAATATTTTAAGTATTGGCTGAGATATGACCATCTGAATGAAAAGATTGCCTATGAGAACTCAGTGTTATATGCTCTGCCTCCTAATGGTTAGGAGCCAGAGTATACTGAGACCCTATAGGAACTATATTCATTCAGATGGTCATATCTCAGCCAATACTTAATATATTCAATTGGTTTTCGATACTTGGACATTATTTTTGATGCTCTTTCGGAAAATGAAGAAAAAATGAGAAATTCTAAAAATAGATTTTTGATAATGTCACACTTCACCAATCTATATAATATGTACTTGCAGAAAGCCATTGTAATTGTGAATTTATCAATTTCTGAATACATGGTACATGTAGAAACATCCTAAAGGATGGGGAGAGGGTGCACATAAGGAGTGTGTCTTTGAAATTCAGTTACCATGATGATTACCGGCAAACATAGTAAGGAGAACTATACGTTTGTATTCCCACCTCTCCCTTGCTTGATGTGTAACAAGGATACTACAGCTTATTGAAAACGGTCGGGCGGTTCTGGGCGGTTCAGTGAGTAGAAGGAGGGGCAGTCTTGGGCGGTTTAGTCGCCATAAAGTGTAAACTTGCGTGCATAGAATTTGAACAACCCTCAAAGATAATCAGATAAAGCAATGGATTTGGTGTTTCAAATAGAAATTCATTGTATTTCATTATCTCTTAATACTTTAATAAGAATGATATTGTAAATTTAATTTTTATTGACAGGAAATGGTTCATTGAGGCTTTCTAAATCAAGGCAACTCATTTTTTCATCCACAAATAAAATTTAGAAAAAAGACAAACCGCACTACAAAAATAACAAGATAACAAACATGCAGGCACGATTTAACCAATTCTAAACAAAACAGCATACCAACCGAAAGAAAAAAACATAAACTTTTTCTATCTGCCACACATTTACAATTTAAACCCATTAATCTTCATGTATGATCATTATGTACCAACATTTAAGCATTTGATGTGTACACATATTATAAGGAATATAAAAGGGAATAGTATATTGAACATTCAGAAAATATGACAAGGAGGGAGTTATTTCAAGATGATATAAAGAATTTAATACCAACACCTGCAGCACAAAAGAATGTTTGTTTTTTAAATCAATTATAATTAATGATGTAATTGATTGAAGTGTAAGAAAAGGTCTACCTACTGACGTACATCAAATGTCTAAAAGCCACTGGATACCTTTACCACAATGGCTGGATATTGGAAAATAACAACAGAAATAGGATAATTATTCTGAAGTTTTGACTCTCAAAAGATGAAAATTACTGGATACATGTAAGTAGTTATTTTTTGCAAATTTCACAAATCACTCATTGATCGGAAATTTAACATGTGAAAATATTTCCAGAAAGTAATAGCGCATATCAAAATCACTACAATATGCTATGTCTAAAGGTTGGTGTCTACACACTATAGCACGAGCCTTAACCGGGTCATGTAGCGCAGTTTGAGACCACAATGATCGTAATGGTTCAATGGATTATTTTCATTTATATTTTCCCAGAAATAATTCTTATATTGTAATTGTGACACCGTAACAGCCATGTGTCCAGAATGCTTATCTACCAACTAGAACTATAAATACCTATCATGTTACCTTATTAGACAGGACACACATAGATTTGAAGGACCTATACAGTCATTGTGACAGAAAGCTCCGCAGCCTTTACACATAACCATAGCTTTTAGACGACAGGTGCATTTGCCGGCCAGACTGGAGCTGCCGTCTGGACTATCCTTGCCACCAGAGGGCAGTATACTGCTCTTACTTGTGGTCGGGCCGGACATGACGACGGAACTCTGACATGAGCAGACGGTGTTCTGCATCGTTGAGTTGTTGTTGGAGAGCGGGACCACCTTAGCGACTGTAGGCTGACTGTGCGTTGAGAGGGAATCCTTGCCTGGGAGCTGAACGGTGGATGTGTGCATGGCACCATTAGCTATACTCACTCTTCCATGAACTAAATTGACTGTTCTGTTTTCAGTGCTTGCAGAAGATATTTGCGTCATCTTCCCGGCACTAGGAACTGAGCTCTGATTCCCTCGAGAGGCGTTGGATGACCCACTGGTTACTGTACTGGGCGGAGTTACACTAGCTACAGCCTTACTAGAAGGGAGAGTTATATATGTCACTGTCTTTGAATTATTGCCTACTTTGCTTGATACCAATGTTGCTACAGAGTTTGTTGTCTTTAGACTCGACTGCTGACTGTTTCCTTGCACCACTCTTGACGCATTGCTGGGTAGTATACTCATGTTTGACTGAGAGACTAGAACAACACTTAGACCAGGCTGTGTCTTGATGATAATAGGTTTGACCGTCTGTATCACAGGTTGGCCGGGGCTTGAGTTTGAAACTGTGACCGTCAAGACTTTATTTGGAGAGCCACTTTTAGATTGTCCTTGTAACCCTTCTATGTGCATCCTGGCACCAACACCTCCTGTCACAGATGTAGCGTTGCTTGGCACAATGGATTTGAGATTCATCCAGTTGTGTGATGTGGCACGAGGTCTACCTAGAATGGCTGGAGAGTGTACTGAAGGTCTTGCAGCACCTTGTGCATTACCAGGCACCAACCTTGCATGTACCTTGGCAGAGGTTTGTGCTTTGATATGAGCCAATGTCCTTGTCTGACCTTGTTGAGCCCTGACGGCCATCTGGGCTTTGATCTGCGCTAGCGTTCTTGTTTGAGACTGGACCGGTTTGAGATGTGTTTGGCTCTTAATCTGAGCCAGAGTCCTGGTCTTGGACGAGCCGCTTGGTGAAGCATCAGAGTCGACTCTCTGTCTCTTCTCAGGCGACTCCTCTGAATCTGATGGCCGCTTGACAGACAGGTCGGGTGGTATCAGTTGACCAGATCTCTTGACTTCACCAACCTTAGGTCCTCCGGCTGCAGCCTGCTGTCGCTGACTTGCAGCTGCCATCGTCGACAGCAATGTACTACATGAATACTGAGCAGGACTTGCAGTAGCAATACTCGTTGTAGTCAATGTGGATGATTTTGCTTTCTGCGATGAGGAGCTGCTACCACTAACCACACTACTGCTACTACTGCTAGAACTCCTCTCTTTACCGATAGTCTTTGACAATTTCTTGAGGATAGATACTCCTCCTGCTACTCCGTCTTTTGGCACGGAGATCTTGAGGATGATCTTTGCTTGTGGTTCTTGTACTCTGTGATTAGCAATGTGCTTCTGAGGCTTGGTTGGTGCGGATTTTGTCAAACTTGACACGGACGCTGAAGCTGTTGATGAAACTGACGTTGACGAGGACGAGGCTTTGTGTATCTTTGGTGGTGTTTTGGCAGACTTTGTAGGACTGGAATAATTGGACTGAAGGTCAGGTACAGATGATTGGCCCCACACTGGTTCAAAGTGCTTAGTCTAGAAAACAAAACAAAAAGAAAAACATATATCTGGTCATTCAATATATCATTATTATTATCCATATAAGACAATATCCATACAATAAATCAGTGTATTCAATATCGTTAGCGCAGTACCCGGATGACTGATCAATATTGTTTTTGTATTGCTCAGTCATCCGGGAACTTCAAATATTGATATCGATATCACATGAAAACAAATTAATATTTGCTGAATTAAGTCAAATTTGTTATTTCGCTATTCAGCCTGATACAGATAATATTGTATGGCTGTGTTTTTGTGTGATACAAGAAAATATTGCTCTCCCTATGACAATATTGTCATAGCTTTAGCAATATATTCTTGTATCACACTTAAAGTCATCCAATATTATATAAATACTCCAACCTCAAGGGGCAGTTGTTTGTGACTGTGGTATGAGGATGTTAATGGTACTTTATATAAGCATGCTTGATTCTAACACAATGCATTCCTGCCCAACCTTTAACAGCTTGTTATAGAAATCTCTCAAGGTAAAATTAGGAATTGGTCAATTTTGTATACTTATCACACAGAATATTACAGGGAAAATGGAATCTAGGGTTCAAAACAATAGATTGAAAGCTGGAAAATAGGAGGGGGGATCGATATTGAATCCCGTTGTATTATCTTTCAACATTTATTAATACAGTTAATCCTGTCTATAGCGACCGTCCAAAAAAGTGGTCTTTCTAGACAGTATCCTTTAGTACATGTTTCAATGAGAAATCTTTTTCAAGGGAAACAAAAGATGTGGTCTTTGTAGACAGGTGGTAAAGAGTAGCCTTTGCTACTAACCTTCCAAGGATCTAACTTGGCCCTCTCCTTGTCCAGTTCAGCTTTTAGTTTGGTTTGAGACTCTGGTGTGAACTCCCCGCTGGCAAGACGCTCACGCCACTTGGTACAGGCCCTTGCAAAGAATTCATTGTCCAACGCTGAAGCTCCCAATCTAACAAAATCAAAATCAGTTCAGACTTATTCAGTTTATTGTCCGCATTTGAACATACTTGTATATAACATGAGCAACTCGACTGGGCGCATAAAGAAGGGATTAAAAAATAATGAGTTCAGTTTAAATACAAAATGAGAAAACGGTCTAAAGAAGCAAAACAAAACACGGGGAAACCAACAAAAAGGTAATCGTCACATTAAAGTTCAGAAAAATATTAACAAAAAAATGAGAAGAAACTGACACTTTATGTTTTAAGGCTACACATACCTTATATCAGCAAAGTATTTTTGGGATAAAAAAAAAACAAACTTGGCTAGTTGTAATGAATATAGAGAGATGACAAAGTTGGCAGTCCAGACCATGTGCACAATGTTCATTGACTGGGATTCACAGCAATTTTGTTGTTAATTCTTTTTAAATATTTTAACATTAACAAAAAAATCAGAAGAAACTGACACTTTTTGCTTTAAGGCTACACATCCCTTATATCAGCAAAGTAATTTTGGTAGAAGAAAAACAAGATTGGGCTATTTGTAATGAACTTTGACAAATGAGGAATTCAAGTTGGCAGTCGAGACCATGTGTACAACAAATGGTCTGTTTTCTACTGTTCATTGACTAGGATTCCCAGCAATTTTTGTAATATATTTATTCTCATATTTTGCTTATAGATGTAACCTATCCTCTGCATGATGAACAATGGGGAATTTTTTCCAGGCAAATCACCTAGAAATGTAATGCACTTGCCAGGACTCAGCTTAAGCTGTTATTTGATACCGGTATACAGGACCTCACTCCTGGGGGTGTTCCACAAACCCTTTTTTCAAAGACAAATGACAAAAATCAGAGACAAATCTGCTGATGACCAATCAGAAGCAAGGATTTCAGTAGCTTATAACAAAGACTGTCATTTGTCACTGATGACTAGTTCTGTTAAATGGGTTCCTGGTGTTGCCAATTTGAACTTACCTTATACAATTATCAGGTCCTTTATGTCTGTCGTTGGTAGCGAGCATCTTTAAGAGTTTATGTTGATGGTGAGGGGGAAGGCTAGCAAATGTGTGCTTGTTTATCAGATTCTGAAAAGGGTAAGAAGTGAGAAATAAAAATAACTACTTTTTACAGGTCTGTATAAATTCTATAAATGTATCTATTTCTTTTCTTTTACAAGTAGATACAAGGTCACAACAAGAATGTAACATTGCTTCATAAAAGCACATTCTATTACTATTTACTTGTTGTCAAAAGAAGTCTTGACCTTGTAAGATAATATCTGAGAGCCAGCATCAAGAATTCATTTTGTAAAAAAATCAAGAAAAGGTATAGAAATAAAGAAAAAAGAAGTTTTACAACAAACACAAACACAAACACAATACAAAGTGAACACTTTTCAACTTTTAATTCCTCTACTGTACAAGAATTGAACAATCATTAGAATATACATACATTTAAATCAAAGAACTTTAACAATGTTTGTTTGCATGTTTACCACTATACCATTCACTGAGAAATGTACAGTCAACCCTGCTTTAGTGACCACCTGTCTACAAAGACCACATTTGTTGTTTCTCTTTAAAAAGTTTTTACATTGAAACCTGTACTAAAGGAACCTGTACATAAAGACCATCTGCCTATAAAGACCACTTTTCTTGTCTCCCTGGGGTGGTCGCTATAGACAGGTTTGACTGTATTTACATATAAAATGATATATAACGTAGTGATTATTACCTTTAAATTAACATTGGCAAGAACAGAGTTTGGGGTTTCTAGGTCAACTTGTGGTTTCCTCCTAAAGTCCAGGAAAGGGGCTGCAAAACAATCAAAAATGAAAAAAGAGTTATCAAATTAGAACACTCCAAACCACATATATTGCAAAAATTCATCTATAATGCATTGTAGCCCTGGCACTCTTTAGAATCTGCATATCACACAATTCTGGTGATGCACGCATTGTGATTTCACTTGAAAAGTGAACATACAAGAAAACTTCTGCAGTATGCTGTAAGCAGGTTTAATGGTTATTGTATCATAAAACAATGTATCAGCAATAGAGAAAGAAACAAATCAATAGCCTTAATTCAACATTTTAACAACATTTTTTACCATATAAACTGAATGAAACAAAGCAAAATGTTGACAGAGCCAACACAAATTCAACAAGAAAGTTTTGCACTCTGTGGAAGAGTTCATATTTTAAGATATCATAGTATTTAAGTCTACTTAAAAACTTTAATATTTTTCATATCATGAAATTTACTCAACTTACATGCACCATATTTCTTGTTTTTCTTGTGTCTCCGTCTTGGCTGCAGAAGGGAGACAAACAAAAAATCAAAAGTTTTAGCATCCAATTAATAGGCAACAAACTATGCTGCAACCAAATTCATCACAGAAAATCAACACATCAAATTAAATAGATCTGACTCTCACATTGCAATACCTATGTTGTTACATAGAAGTGTCGTAGTCGAGTTTAAGCACTTGACTTGAGATTCAAAGGTCGTGGTTCAAAATCCGACACAGCACTAATTTCCTTTGGCAAGGCATTAATCCACATTTGCCACTCAATACCCAAGAGAGAAATTGGGACCCGGTAGGGTGACAAAAACATCATAGTAATTACCATAAGCCCTCACAGTGATCATATGGTAGAAATACTCCCCATGGAGTGGAGATGGTGCACATTGTGCGTGAATGAATCTGATGACTGGGATAATAATATCTGTAAAGCGCTTAGAGACTGTATTCAGTAATAAGCGCTCTATCAATCTAGATTATTATTATTATTATTGTCATGGAAGTTCTTCAAGAATTCTAAATGAAAATGATACCCTGAGAGGAATATTCATCCATGAGAGTTAACAGGGGGTCAAAGGTCAGTCATTCATATGTGTGACTTCAATCAAACAACATTGCATCATAGATTTACTTGTCACAATTTAACCTTCTCTGACTAGTATTGTACTTCAAAATAAAATGTTTAATTTTCATTAATATTATCATTATTTTATCTTCTTTCTATTTGTATAAAGTCTCCTTCTTCCCATGTTGAATGTGCCTTAACCTGCAGCAAACTTTCTATGTATCAAAAAAGGGATAGAGAGCTTGTATGCAACTATGTTGGAAACTTACCTTTCCACTGAAGCCTGGAAGGGAGGCTAAGATCTCACTGATGGTTTGTGACCTTGGTAGCATGTGAAGTCTATGATCTACATCAGGACTGGGTTTGGCACTCTCAACTTCATCTGCTTTCAAATATGAAAATAAACATGGGAAATTGAATATTTATCAGACTATCTGCTTTCAATTATGAATAATAAATGCATAAATAAATATTAATCAGACTTTCTGTTTTCAATTATGAATATAAAATGCACTGTACTTTCTATTATGAAAATTAGATGCTTTCATGAATATTCATCAGACTCTCTGTTGTCAATTACAAAAATTAGATGCATAACATGTTAATCAGCCTTGCTCATACCACGATGCATTATTGCTGTACTTTGAAAACTATTGCTAGGACTTTCAAGAACTCTGCTATAGGGCCAATTGACAATGTTACTTGAATTGACAACAGAAATGATGATTGAGAGGATCACATGTTTCACAGTCTGTGCAATTGTGTTTCTGATCCTTAGCAGCATGCATGAATGAAAATGAAAGGAATATATAATTTTATTTTTTTTAATCTTTATTTGGGACAAAATAAAAAAACAAATCCTTCTTCCTCAAAGCAACCTGTTACTACATTTAATGCAATCGATATTAAATTTAGATGATGGTACATGTACATGTAAACCAAAAAAGTAAATGTTGAATATATTAATGCCGCAAATTTGATGTGCAAAGCTGATCTTTATAAGATGTTTTTAGTGATGGATTATTCAGTATCATTGATTAGTGCTGTATCATAGACAACTCTCAAAATACATAAAAACAACAGGTTGTTATCCCTGGTATTACAAGAAGTCAAAAATGCACATAATACCCAAGGATTTTCTCTGGAAAAAATGATGTTTGATGTAAATTGTGTAAAATGAGCTCTTTTTTCACAAGAGTATAAAATATGTTCAAGGGGAGCCCAACCCTGATATAAAGTTGCTTTAAGGAGAAAAATGAGACGAACAGGCGAATTTGGAAAAATTCCTATTTAAAATAAGAAAAATATGAATAGTTGAAGTTTTGATCGATCAAACATAAAGTGGCAACTCTGTGACATATCTAGGGAGCTCCCCTTCCAATAAGCGAGTTCGTAATTTGCGTTTGGATTTGCGCATGGGCAGATAAAGGTAATTCGTACCCAAATTGTAAAACCATTGAGACGAATACTCAGATCATGCACATGAAGTTATGTAATCAGTATTCATTTATGCACCAACAGTACATTTATCTGATACACAGGTGGAAGTATTCTTCTCAAGAGGCAAACAAAAGGTATTCATGAAGCACCTCCATCACTTTGGCAGTGATTATGCTAAAATGCACAGGTGGGAAGTATCCATCGTGTCTAGGATATGTGGATATTTTGGGGTCATGCGTTCCAGAGCTATTTACAAACTCGCTTATTGCTCTGTAATAAACATTTATATTTTCCATCAAGAAATGTTTCAATCATAAATACACCTGTAATATAATAAGTGCATATACAGGTATGTTTCTATACAACCCCTGTATGGAAAAATCTATTCCTTGATCAATAACAAAGAAAATGAAATTTATGTAGAGGAAATTTGAGAGGACCTACCAAGACATGTCACAGTGTTGCCAATTTTTGTTTAATTTATCGCAACTTGAATAATTCATAACTTTCTTACTTTAATCAGAATTTTGCTAAATTTGTCACTGACCTGTTTCTCTCATTGTTCTGCTCCTGTTAAAACCAACTTAAAGGAAACCAAAACCTTCATACTAAGTTACTTTATTGCAAATTTTAAGATATTTAAGAAATATCAGTGAAAATTTGAACAAAATTGGGAAAGGAATAAGGAAGTGAGAGCTTTTTAAAATGACTAGTCCCTAGAGGGTGGTATTCAATTTGATGACATCATCTGTGAACAACTCTTCATGCCTCTTGTACATAAAATTTCACAATTTCTTTTGTTTTCTTCGTATTTATTTGTGTTCTTGGTCCGACTTCATAACATTTGAAGTAGAATATCATTTTGCATTCTATATCTTGCTTTCAGGGGAGTAGATTATCTCAATCACAAGAAAGAAGGAAAAACATGAAATTTTATGTAAAAAAGGCCTCTTTTGTCCGCTTTCTTTGTCCGTCATGTTCATAGTGTAGGTAGGAAATACATATCTATTCCCCTCCCCCACAAACAAATACAGGTGGATGATACATGCAGATGATAATTATTGCTCAAACTCAAAGCAGAGACAAAATATTAAAAAACAAGTTCTGGAGATGTTAGTGAAAACATTTTGATGAGAAACAAATGAAGTTGACACTAAATTTCAAAAATACAACCAAATTATACCTGACAAGCCAAAGAAATATTTGTTTTTGAATAAATTTAAATTCAAAATGTTATATATATAATCTCAAAAATAAATGTATGACTTGTAAAAAATGAATTAAGTACCTCATAAAAGAAAAAGGTCATTTGTTTCAGTTGTACATGAGTAGCATGTATTGCAGCTGTGGATATGTTGTGCATTATAAATGTCTTCTTGTTATTATTATTATTTTTGCAAACATTCATATTAAGCTAGTGTAAGTTTACACATATTACAGTATGATTCTAAACAAAAGATATATTTATGAATTAAAGTGGCAGTCAATTTCAATTTAAAACCAGCCTGTAACCAAGTAAGTTAAACATCTGCAATACATGCTATCCATGTACAACAGAAACAATTGTCTTTTTTTTTATGAGGTTGTTTCTTTGTTATTTTGAACAAAGTAGCCTGTGGAGAGCTAAATATATTTTTTTAATTATGAATGAATGAAAAGCATTAATATCAACATCGCCTACACTCGTAAATATCTTCTAGTCCTGACTTCCGTTAACACTGTATAATATGCTGACATCATATAAGTAATGGTTTGTGCCATGGTATCTGACACATTTATAATTTTTTTCTTTTTTTTCTTTTTTTTTTCTTCTGTTTTCAACTCTGTTATGAAATAAACCAAATGGTTGTTAAAGATGCCATTTTTTTTTTTGATAAAGTAGATTTGCTTACTGTTGTCACTTTGGGAAGGAACATGTAGAAAATAACTCCCTACAAACAAGAATGAAATCACAAAAAGTATAACAATCAAGGGTCATCATAGTGTCATCAACGCTTCTTAACTGGATTTCACTAAGATGGTGGGTTATTTAACAAGTCTCAGATTCTGAAATTAATTCCTGGATTTAGCTCATGCTCTATCAGGCCTTAAATTTCAATATTTTTAGGCCAAGTCCACTTTTCTGTAGGGCACATTTCTATATTACAGCACAAATAGGAAGAATTGGAAAGGGCATACAAAATCTCCAAGGCCAATGAGAGGGGCATCGAGGCCATGGCCTTGGATTAATTTAAGCCCTGCTCTATAAACTTTTAGGTCAGTCAGGAACCCTATGACTTTTACAAGCCAATCGCCTGTTTGACTATCAAGATATTTATGATTGGAAGAAATTTCAAAATTTGTTTTCCTCACGGTTTTTATAACACTAGTCTATTGGGGGAAATAAGTATGGTAAAACTGGTCACTCAAAGATTTTTACTTTTTTGAGGCACCTTTTTTTTCAAGTGCAATTTTTGTAGGGCTTCAATATTGTTATAACTAAAAAATTGAGAGCCCAGACTTGTATGAACTCTAATGTTAACAACAGCCCTGAACAGGGCTTGCTTGCAGGGGAACTTTTTGTTGTATAGGTTGCGTGTTTAGCAATTAATTGTTGAGATTTCCCAACTCAACTTTGTATATTTACTGTAAATAGTGTAGAATTCACATGATATAAACTACCTTGTTTATTATAATTCAATCACCACCAAGGCCAAGGCAGGGCGGTTCTGTGGAATTTGTTCTTATATTTATCAAAATAAATAATAAAGAATCAATGTTTGCAGTCCATGGATATGCAATGTCCTAGTGACATATGGAATTGTAAAATTAAGACATTTAACTGTTTGATTGCCCGACCTATGCTAGATGTACATAGTTATAGCATGAAGGCAATCATAAGCGTTATTCCAAAGCTACAGTACTTACCGTCAGCTTTGTCAGGTGGTTTCAATGGTTTAAGTATAATGCGGGGTATAATGGTTTGCTTCCGTCTATGTCGATGAGTTGAAGATGATGATGAGGGACTATGAACACGAAACATCTGCTGACCAGTGTCTTCCTCCTTCTCCTCTTTCCTCTCAGTCTTTAACCTTGAGTCTGCTCTGCCATTGGTTGCACTGCTACCACTACTACCCAGCTCAAAGCCACCTTCTCGCTTAAAACGCTCACAGGATGGGATGGCGAAGTGCGCCCTCTCTGGGAGAACACACACAGCTGTGAGAAATAAACATATTTAATGCTTCATACTGGGTCATCAAATTAACATATACAGTAGACACATTTTAAGTTTATATTAAGACATATGATCTATCAAGGTATTTTCTCCTAGCTCAGAGGTTGGTACATGTAGTAACATTTCCCACACATCTCTGTTATCTGTCATTCCAGTACACGCTTACAGAGTCATCCACTCCTGGGGGGTGTTTCACAAAGATCCTAAGTTGAACTTATCTCTTAGTTGGACTTAACAATTATGGAAAGCCATTAGCATCTTTGAAAATATTTTGTAAAAATTATTTTCAAAGATTAAAAATGTTGATTCAAAACACTCATATTTTCTATTTATCAAGGGAGATTTCATGTTCTTGATGTGGAATTTACGAAAAGTCAATTTTTTTTTAATTACTGCTTTTTAATATATTTCATTTTAAGGCTCAAATGGCTGTCCATAATTTTTAAGTCCAACCTAGTGTTAAGTTCTACTTAGGATCTTTGTGAAACACCCCCCTGGGTGGTGTTTCACAAAAGACTAAGATCGACTTTAACTTGGACTTAACTATGGTAGGTCATCCATGCCACTGATTGCTCTCACCGTTGTGATCTGTAGATAATAAATGTTAATTTTGTAGATTTTTGACCATGATTTGTACGTTTCTTGAGAACCCAACGCCAGTGAATGCTGAGAGCAAACAGTGGCATGAACGGCCTGCCATAGTTAAGTCCAACTTCAAGTCGATCTTAGTCTTTGTGAGACACCCCCAGTTCTTTGCGTTCACCTCCTAGTTACAGTAGTCTTGATTTTCCTATTTCTACTAAGACATATGACTATTTGTTAAGGTAGTTTTCATCTATTTCATGCATTCTGTGTATTGTTGAGATTCAATTTTTAATGCCAATTTTCAAATTTACATATCAGTTTTGTTATTGCTATTATTGTTATTATCATTACTGTTGTATTTTCCTTGAATGTATTTATATATTGTTTATGTTGCTTGTATGTCACTCACCAGTGGACAAATTTCTGTATTTTTTTTAATCAGACAATCAATTTTCTTGTATTAAATCTTGAATCTTAAATATGATATTTTGATACAAAGGCAAAAACCACAAACCAGGATGACACCCTTTGAACATAAGGAAAACAAAACATGATCTAATCCTATAAAATGATTTTGTAGAACAAATGGATATTCAACAGGATATACCACCACTGAAATAAAAAATTCTATCCACCAGTATAAATCAAACTATTAATTTTACAACTAATTACTTTCAGTTTCTTAGTGATTACATGCACCAAGTCTCAAACAGTCTTTTGAGTTACTGCAATGATGGACACATTGACATACTGGTAAATGGAAATAAATTCTCACAGAATAAATTCACTAATGCTCAATGCAATATGTACAGTGTAAGTGATGAATTGGCCAAACAGTTTTAATATAAACTGTATTATGGCTGATTTTTGTTCTTCCTGAAATTTCACTTCAAGTATTATGCGTATCACTATCAAAATATCCTCAATTGGCAACATCTACATGTACCTGTACGTGGGTACTGTATAAACTAGCCGTAACTTTAAAGCAAGGAATCCTCTTCTCCATCAGGCAAATAAAGAACCCCTATTCTAGAGGACAAGACATTAAATTTAGTTAACCCACAAGATATGGTTTGATTTGGTTAGACACATATTTTCCAAGGACTCTATCCAGAGTTATTCAAGAAGCGATGATTACTTACGTCTTTTCTTGATGGGTACATAAGGCTTCTCAGATCCATCAGCGTTGGTATCATCAGATGTCTGAGCATTAAAGACATCTGTTCCGTCTTCAGTTTGCATCTCTAACATGGCTGCAGCTTCCTTGGGCAAATCAGTCTGAAGTAAAGTTATGAGAAAAAAAAATATATCCTATTAAGAATTTCAGATGCTAATTAGTTACAATTACAGTCAGTATTATTCATTGATTGGCTTTTCAATTCAATTCACTTCAAAGTTTAATCAACACTCTTCAAAAAAACATTTAAAACATACAAAATTCAGAATAGATTGAACGCAAAAAAAAACGAGTTGGAACTTCGACTGCACGCATGGAGCAGAGGGTTCTTTTCAGTAGGACTTTGGACCTCGTCCCTGGGTTCATACAATCAACCATGTAACATTCAGTGTTTTCAGCCAAAGAACTCTTCCTATCAGGTAGTGGCATGATACAGATGAAAATACATGTACATTTAGCAGAAATTATACCTTCAGTAATATTACTGAAATAGCAATAAAACCTCTGTCTCTCTCAGAGTTATAAACTTCACGAATCTAGTATTTAATGACTGCGGGTCATTCATAAAAGCAATGATTTTCGAAAATGTCTTTGGGCCTATAATTCACAAATATCTTTGTAATAAAGTATAGGTTTATACAGTAAGTTATGACTTGTGAATGCCACAGTACACCTTAAGGTCTATGTCCAGGTGATGGCAGCACATCGCACTGCAGTGTGTAATCTTCGTTGCATGAAGTAGCACTTAATGATGAAGAAGAAGAAATATTTCTTCTTTGAGATGCAACATAAAAATGTGTTCTTTTGACTCACCTTTAACCCATAGACTCCCATCAAGCCTCCCACCTTGTAGAATGCACTATCCTTTCCTCTGGATCCTGAGTGCAGCATGGCGTTCAGGCAGGCAAGGGGTTGGGTACCACTACAAATCAATCAAGAGGAAGGAAGAACAAAGTTTATTCATCACGTTATCTTCCAAAGCTCCATAAATACTGGCACTACAACATGTACAAGTACATAGTTTAGTGGCCATTTTTATGGAATCATAAACAAATGTTTTCATTTCACCATGATCGAACATTGTTTACCGGTATTGTAAAAAATGATTCAGATACATGTAACAAGCAATGCTTATTACTAATATTTCTTTCATTGGTATGTGGAGCAAAAATATTTAGGCCAGGGTCTTTGTACAACAATCTATGCTCATATATATCCTAATACT
>BEXV01000811.1:316635-331802 GCA_003118195.1 Hemicentrotus pulcherrimus | reverse complement strand
CAGCAAATTATTCGTGTTTTTCAAGAGAAAATCTTTCCATCCATATGTAATTTGTTCTAATTATCAGTTTTTAGTAAATTTTCTTTGTGTAGCTCCTTTAAATGCCACAGACAAAATAATACTCATTTCAACATCGTGATTCCAACCATGGGGATTACAATTATGTTCTCAATATTCGACTATGTTTTCACTGATACCAGATCCGACGGCCGCTGAGTGCTCTGATTGGGATGATATGTCAGTTCGTCATCTTGCCTTTGATAGGGTTCTGTTTGGCGTTGGCTTTCTCCCTTCCTGCACCCTATGCTCTAAGTGTGCTCATCGTTTCCTGCTCACCGGGAGGAAACGTATCCAGTGCCTTTACTTACTGGACTAATGTCGATGTATGCCTCAGGTAATGTCGCGCTTGCCCGTTGCACAGGGGGCGTCAATAGTCTGCGTCAAATTGATACATTCGAACTAGAAAAGAATTCATGATTCGGTAAACATCGAACAAATACATAATGAATGATGCACGCTAGGCCGATTAATGCAATGTGTACGCGCACCTTGGCCGTTGCATACGAAGCGTCATTTTGCTAGTTACGTCAATGTCTGACGCAGTGTTTGACGCACCATGTGAGAGTGACCTTGTAAACAAAGTGAATGCAAAATGAATGGTGCAAACATTGCGACGAATTATTG
Organism: Hemicentrotus pulcherrimus; assembly: GCA_003118195.1. Taxonomy (NCBI): domain Eukaryota; kingdom Metazoa; phylum Echinodermata; class Echinoidea; order Camarodonta; family Strongylocentrotidae; genus Hemicentrotus; species Hemicentrotus pulcherrimus. The sequence continues at coordinate 331,118 of BEXV01000811.1, read as the reverse complement.
GTGCATGCGATAGTTATTTACCTCAAGTTCAAATGACGCATTGAGTACAACTGGTATTTAGTAGCGCACGAAGCATCAATCTTCTGAGTCATTTGATTCGTTAAATTCAAAAGACTTAACGACACAGTAAACAAGACAGATGATTACGGCTGCACAGGAGGAGTCAAACCACTTTATTATAAGTACTCTTGGGGTTTGCGTAAATTTAGTGGGTTTTTATGCCGGTGTTTCGTCGACACTGACTTTACATTCGGTTTGTCTCCACTTGTTTTCTTGTTGTTTTTGTTTTACTATTTATATATTTATTTGTTGTCACTTGGTTTCATATTTGATTTTATATTTTCTGTTTTCTGTTTGTGATGAACATCAATTTGTGTATGTGTATTATGCAATAATCATGTTAAAGTCGACCATAGAGCACTTCTTTGTACTGCTTGTGATGATTGGATTCATATCTCCTGCGCAAATATAATGAAATGTTTGAATTATTTTGTAATGGCGATGCCCGAAATTTATCATGAAAGTATTGCCATTTTATGATGAATCTACTAAATGTACTTGAATCTATTGCAATTGAATCAAATTCTCAAGAGGATAAATCAGAGGTCACCCAGAAAAATCATAATATTAGCTTCAAGAAATACTCAAAATTATCTATTAAGGATCTGAAATTTGTTCATCTCATAATTGCCAGTTTACTTCGAGGTTTAGACCAGGCCGGATAGATATGATAATTTTTACCAAATATATATCAATTTGTATCATTACGTATTTGTTAAAATATATTCTTTCACATGATTGGTAATAAGAGCTTCCATTTCATTTTTTGAAAGGGGGGGGGGGCGTTTCCAAAACTGGTCAATACTACTGGTGAATTGCGATCTATATTGTAATGAAAAAAACAAATTCACTTTTTTGCACTTAATGAAACTATAGTCTATACTGGATAGTAGCATTAGAAGTCCTGAAATTGCCAACATCATAGAAGGTAACTAAGATATTCTCTCTACATAAAAAAAGGGAAAATAAATCCTGGTAACTATAGACCACTTTCTTTTGTTATAGACTTAACGACACAGATCCTTGAAAAGATCGTCCTAATTCAGCTACTTAAGTTCATTCATATGACCAGAGTAATCATGATTATGAGCTAAGTACTTACACCGGGCCGGTATAGGCCTATTCATCGATTTAAATAAAGCCTTTGGCATAGTCAATTACGAGCTACTTTTATCTAAGCTAGCTCGGCTTGGTATATCTTTGGTGAGATATCTGTCGAAAAAAAAAATCACAACTTTTTTAAATAATACATTTTTTTTCGGTAGAATATTCTATTAATAACGGGGTACCCCGGGGGAGTTTGATTGGGCCAATTCTCTTTGTATTATTTATTAATGACTTAGCTTCCGTATTTGACAAATGTGCATTTCATTTTGTATGCAGATGATACTGTTTTATAGTTCTCTGATAACGATCAAAAAAATTGTTGAAACAACTTTGAATGCCGAACTTACCAAAGTGAGTAAATGGATGAATATAAATAAGTTGAAATTAGATTTTGCTAAAACTGTATGCATGTCATTTGGAACAAGACCAATGCTAGCAAGGCACGATGCTTTAGATTTAAGAATTCAAAATTATTAAGAATGTAGAAACAGTAAAATACTTTGGAATTTTTATTGATAAAGAGCTTACGTGGAATTTTGAATTAAATGTGCTCTAAAATGATAGGTTTCCTAGGTAGACTGAGTTATTCTGTAAATGAATCTATTTTTAAAATTGTTTATTCCTCCTATATTCTTCCTAATTTTGATTACACCGATATAATCTGGCAGTCTGCCGCCCAAAAAACATCTAGATATGTTGCAAAAACAGCAGGAAGAATCATACTGGAAATTTATCCATATACTCTCATATTTCCACTTCTCATCCATTTTAAGACTTCATGGATATGAGAAGTGAGGACCTGCATGAGGGGCGTTTCACAAAACTTATCATCACTGACAAAATAGTTTTTGTTATAAGCTACTGAAATCCTTGCTTCCGATAGGTTATCAGCAGATTTGTCACTGATTTTTGTCATTCGTCATTGAAAAAAGGCTTTGTGAAACTCCCCCCCCCCCCCTGGTGCAAGGTTTCGTATTTGATGTTTGTTTGTTTGTTTTTATTTCCGTATAAAATCATCACAACATACAAATACATACATAAAAGAAATATACAGCGGATAACCTATTTCCAAATAACGCATAACCAAATACGCCTGTTCTTCCTCGGGGTCCGGATAAAAGCTATTACATAAAAGTCAAATATTTTATACAATCATGTGATTATTTGAATCAAAAGTAGATTTAATATAAACATTGCAATACAAATTTTAAAAAAGGATATAACTGAACACGTATAACATATTTTCGAGTGTAATCAATTCAATTTACATTTATAATTAACATTCAGTGTATCTTATAAGGGACAGGGAGACGTACGAACCCTGAACAAAGAAAGTAAAAGGATAGAGATGTAAACAGATTCTTGAGCACATTCCTAAGATATCGGTACTGTGAAAAAAAAAAATCAGATTGGATTTGAAATTTTGAATCGTTCAAGCACTACGGGTATTATCTGGGAATGTGTTGTGCAATGAAGCTCCTCTGCAATAAAATGTTCTTTTACAATAATTGGTTCTCTGTCTATACAGGGAGTACGAAGAAGGTACCTGTCTGCTTTAATTGGTATGGGATTATTTAACATTTTGTGCATCTTAAATGGGGTCTAGAGGTACAGGCATGGGTAAAAAACCTTGTCCAAGGTTGCAAACACCAATCAGGATTCGAACCCAGACCCCCTTGTGTTAGAGTCAAAAGCATTTTCCACAATTAAAACAGCACTCAATATTCCTTTGCCGATCTTCGTGAGCTAATTTAGACGATTCCCTTTTAATTGTGCTCTACATTTAATACTAGTAATTTAATAATACCATTGTGTTAGAGTCAAAATCCTTCCACACAATTTACAACAGCTGCGCTCAAATTTTAGTTTTCTTTCGCCAATCTCCATGAGCTTATTTCAACGCTTCCTTTGTTTTTTTATATTATTTTTATTATGCTCTACATTTCAGCATTTGTATGACAGCCGTGTCAACGATAGTAGCCATCGGAATGATGCCGCTCAACCTCGTTATCTACAGTCGCCGGTGGACGGATAAGAAAGCAGTCATCCCGTTCATCAACATCATCATTGGATTGGTAGCCATCATAATCCCGGTCCTTATCGGGATGTTCATCAGATGGAAGAAGGAGAGGTGGACAAAACCGATTTCGATGGTAAAAGAAATCAAAATCTTGCTAAATTATGTCAAAATTTCATGTAGATTAATTTGCAACTTTTTTCCGGCCATTTCAAAATTTCATGGCCGGTACTGCAGTCCAAGTAGGTCTAGGAGAATGAATTACTTAATGCCCACAGCCAGCAATTTTATCTATAATATAAGAAATTTAAAAGTCAATTTGTATCCATAGCTTTAAAAAAAAATGTACATGATGTGTACTCAAAATTTGTATATAGGCCTACTTCTAATATTCTAAAGTTTTTTTAGTTGAAAAATATTCTCTTTTTTTAATTTGAGTCGGCGGACTGATGATGAAACTGTATGAGGAAAGATAAACAACATGTTTATTAAAAATATCTACTTATAAAAAAACAATAAGTGGACCTTGTTAATTGCGTTTATTTTATTCTTGTATTTGATATTTTTCCCTTTATTAAAGTTAAAGACCAGTATTGGAAACGCCCCAATTTCAAAAAATGAAATGGAAGCTCTCGTTACCAATCATTTGAAAGAATATGTTTTGACTAATACATGATGATAAAAAAATTGCCGGGAAACCGCCTACTAATTCATATATTTGGTAAATTTGTTTCTCTCATGGTCTGTGAGAGATATAGGGTAGTCCCATATACATCTTTCTGTGTACGTGCTTGTAACTTTACGAAGAATGGGCCGAATTTCTTATCATTTTGATGATTCCAGAACCTTACAGTACACACCAATACTTAGGTGCTAGATGATCAACCTTTTCTGATCGTTTCCACAACGTTTCTTTCACAATGCAATCGCAAGACCATAACTGGTCTTTACCTTTAATGCCGTTTACAGACGAGGCTTCATTTGCTGTAGGTTGACTGCGTCAGTGACTGGCGCACCGTTGAACGCACCATGTAAAAGTAATATCGAAGAAATGTGCATGCAAAATGAAATTTGTAAACATTCACTACTTGCCTTAAAGGCCGTCTGTACTACTTTGGCTAGGAGGGATTAGACCACCCAGGAAGGTCACTGACAGGTAAGCCGGTAAGGAGGCAATCAAAATTAAGACTGTGTGTGTGACAGAGAATCACGGTGTTTCAAAATATGAGTCAATATTCCTTTAATCTAATTTCAGGCTGGCACCATCATCGGTATCATCCTTCTAATCATAAGCGTGGTCTTAGACTACATCGCCGTCCCCACACTCTTCAATGCCACATGGGAACTCTGGCTCAGCGCCGCTCTCATACCGCCTATCGGCTTCCTCGTCGGGTACGCCATCGCCTTCGTCAGTCGACGGATTCCCGAACACTGCCGTACCATCGCCTTCGAGACCGGCTGCCAAAACGTCGTGCTCGCCCTCGCGCTCGTCAAGTTGACCTTTCGAGATGACCACGTGATGGAAGGGGCCATGATAAAGTTTCCGAGCATGTACGCGGTGTTTATGCTAATCTATGCCGTGTGTTTCATCACTGCTTTCCGTCTCTATGAGCGATACAAGGCAACCAGGGACTTAACTCCGGGAAGCTCCAACACCGGCGCCACAGGCGCCGGTCTTGGAGCTTCCCGGAGTTACCAGGGACTATGTACAGCAGAGAAAAGGAACGACGGAGAGAGCAGAATGGACGATAGAGAGGAGAATCTATAGGAAGCATGCAGTCATACCACTTCCGGGTTTTTAAAATATATTTTTAAAACTTTTTATTTCATTCCCATATAAAAGGCACAAAAATATTTAAACAGTAACAATTTCGATGCAAATGCAGGATTAAATATTACATTGAAATGTTGAATAACTTGCAAATTATATCGGAATATGAATATAATAAAGGTAAAGCTTGAGAGGCTTTGTGGGGTAAATTCCCTCAAAGAAAGATGTTAGTAGTTTGAAAATTTGTTTTTAAACATTATAACAAACACAACGTACAGTTAAAGTATCAGAAAGATATAGATGCAATAAATAAAAGAATTACAACTGATATAAATCATTCATATTCGAGTATTCAAGTTCTCTTTTAAATTTGGATGTATTAGAGCAAGTACGAAAATCATTAGTGAAAGTATCCCATATAACGGCTTATACTAAACACTAGTGTCGCGACGTACGGATCTTTGCAAAAAGGTAGATTTGATCTATAAATGAAACAAATTACTTTAACGAGTATTATAGCCACGATACATAATTATTAAAACAAACATATTGGAATATTTGTTGGCAGTAGTCTCTTAAAATACAAGAATCATATGAATAATAAATCAAACTTAATTAATAAATTATATGTTTTCAGGGTTTATATATAGTTTCTACTTAAATAAAGGGGCTGAATGGTCTAAATAATGACTGCCAGTACATAATTATCTTTAATGCCTTTTTTTGTAGTCTAAACAAAACATCTGATTTTGATTTATTACAATTACCCCTGCAATACAATACTGCAATACAATACACTAAATTGGATAATAAGAGCGAATAATATTTTCAAATTATGCTGATAGAGAAAGATAATATTTAATTTTATGCATAATACCTACACATCTTGATACCTTCTTAATAATATTTTCAACATGAAAATCCCTGCGTAAATTTCCCTCTATGACTACACCAAGAAATGTAAAAGTTTCAGTTCTATTCATTATTGTAGAGTTAATTTCCAGCTTCATATTACACCTGCATTACGTTTTTCTACAATGTTATGCACTCTTATATAAGAAGAAATAAAGTTAATTTTTTAAAGTTCACCACTAACTTATTTCAAACCTGCTTTAGTGACCACCTGTCTACAAAGACCACCTGTCTATAAAGGCCACGTTTTGTGTTTCCCTTGGGTGCACCCAAGGGAAACACATGGTCGCTATGGACAGGTTTGACTGTATTATATTTTATCTAATACTGCATTAACATTTTGTTCCATGCTTTCTATTTCCTAATCAGAGAATAATTTGGTATCATCAGCATACATTAAATTTTAAATTACATTTTAAATTTACATGACGAATTTACTATATCATTAATGGATATAAAATGGTCCCGATATGGCTTCTTGTGGGACACCATATTTAAGTTATATTCAGCTGAATTATTAGGACAGACATTATATCGATAACGATTCCTTAAAAAACTTTCAAACCACATCAGAGATAACCCCCAAATACCATGATAACAGAGTTAAGATAATAATGTATGATGGTTGACTTTAGAAGCTTTAGAAAAATCCATGAAAATTTAAATCAGAATATTAAAACTTGAAATAGCTGGAGCAATGTCATCCTGTAAATCTATTAATGCATGCACTGTAGAATGATTACGTCTCAAACCACATTGTCAATGTTTTTGTAAGAAATGAATACAGGCGATTATACTGGTCGATTTTTTTTCAATAAATGAGAGTCATCCATGTAAAAGACAGAAACAATCTTTGCAATTTTAAGTTTAAGTGAGAAACTTCTATTTATTAATGATAAATTAGAAATGAAAGTAATTGGTTTAATAATCTGATGAATAATGCTATCAATTGAAATTTTATTTAAAGTGTCAACTCCATATGAAATAGTTGATGCGATGACCTACATACTGATATAGCTTCATTTTCTGTAATAGGGTGAAAGAACAATGAATCAAAAATATAATTAGTCAATATTTCATTACAATTATTACCTCCATCTGTTTAAAGGAAATACAAAGTTTTGGTATGGGGTCATGGATTCGGTTAAAACGAACATACTGGAAACATAATTATGCGATCCTACAGTTTTAAGTGATCGTTGTCGCGGTCGAAATTGAGTCTAACGTTATGAAATTGTAAATAATAAACTCTTAATGTTGTATAGCTCCCTCTCAAGGTCAAAGTATTAATTAAGCTTTAAACATTGTTGCTTGACTAAAATCGACCGATTAGCTATTATCATTGAAAATTATATGTCACAACTACATATTCTGTGATTTTCATGGTCACAGCTAACATTGTACAGCCGTAGGTGCTATTTGAAATTTTTAGATTAAATTTTTCTCGAAAGAAGAAGTGTTTTAGGGGCTAAATTTTCTAGTGCTTATAATACATCCACAGGGGCATCCAAATGTATACAAGTTGTAAAGAATCACTATCCAACCAATTTTCAAAATTTACCAAAACTTTGTATTACCTTTAAGGCACTGAAGCTAAGATATCCGAGCATCAGTTAATGAAATGTGAATTAAATCTATTTGAGCAATATTTTACCTTCATGAATAAAATAATCAGGCAGTTAAAGTTCAGATTTACAAATTAAATGAGTTTATAACAGACCAAGTACCTTTCATATCCTTTTTACTTTGCTTCAATTTTCACAGAAATAGGACCTTTTTGCATGACGTAGTAAATTGTTAACTTGTATTATTCCTAAATTGCATATATCGTGTTTTATTATATACAAGTGGTTGTATCATGTAAAAAGTGTTTGTATAATCTATTTTTCTTCCAAATGTGACGCATAAGTGTGACAGAAAACCAGGGTTTGCGAATTCTATTCTTTATCTTTACGATTTTATGTGTAACCAATGCTATATTTTATCACATAAACATATTAATTAACTCAAAAACGTAGCCCATTCCGCAAGCTATATAATGAAGACCAATCAGTATTATATAAAATCATATTGTAATGAATGCAGACTATTTTCAATTAAATTTCGCATTATGCGGTCTATCTGACATGTCGGACTTTAGACATGTATTCATAATTTCAATTTTACAAAGCAGAAATATTGGTTAATGATCAGTTATGTCATTAGAAAAAACTGCTGCAATTAAAATCCATTCAATTTTCAATATATTGTCAATTAAAGTATCAGTTTGTCAAGTAATACGAGTGGGTTTATTTTGTAACAGGAATGAGTTTCTTATCAGTTTTTGTTTCATGTTTCAGTCACTTCATCAATGCAATGATGCGACCATCCAAGCTCAAAGCTGTTACAACAACCTGCGTCTCCTTGGTGTCTTGCAGCAGTAGTTGATTTTTGGTCTTCTACGATTGCTGTTTTTTCCTTTCCTTTCAATAGTTTTCCCTTGGACAGGAATTCACGGCGCTCCCTGTAAGATTCCACACTCTTTCTCTTGGAACACGATGACTTCTTTCTATGTCTTCTAACATGAGATCAACTTCAATCGCCTTTGCTAGGTCAAGTACAATCTTATCGTAATCCCCCCACCCCCATTTTTGTCCGGGCAACCAAAGACTCTTTTAAAAAATTGGTCTTTTTTGAGAATAAATGACCCCAAATGACAACCAATAATGGGTAGGGGCTTCGAGGTTTGAGCGGCACACCCCGTCCAAACCAAATCTGCGTAGGCCTATGTATAATAATTAAAAAGCAATATGCGTTGTTTCATGAAAATCATTGACCTTTGAGCCACAAAGGCTATCAGAACTAAAATGGTCTTAGAATCATTCCATACTTGTTATTTAATTTCTTAATTTTATTGCCCCATCTAAAAATAAACCAATTTAAATTCGGACACTTCCAGGCCTATAAAATAGTCACATGCAGTGATTAACATTCCTTTTACTGTAAAAATGTAGTCATGATATAAAAATCATAAAATTGTACCTAACCCGTGTATTGTTTATTTCATGAGTTCTAGCTGTATTACAGTTTGAAGAAATAATTAGGCCGTTTAAGGAGAACATTTTGGAAAAATAACAAATATTCGTCACCCGTCACCACGTGTTTGGGCAGTGAGGTGGTCATTGTTTTATATCTTATTTAATGACAAAATGACCTTCACAACAAGAAGTCATTAAGTTAATATGAAGTTATGAAGCTATTACTGTAATATAAATAGCACTCAAATGGACGTAAATTGCGGTTAACACACCAACGCACATAATTTGCAAGAATGTTCAGTAAATTGAGGAAGGCATACTTAATCAGAAGAAGAAGTTTAAGAAGTTTGCTTGTATTGCGCGCTTTTGGCCACTCATAACTTTAGAAACCTGAAAATTTGTATTAGCGCAAAAGACGTCACAATAAAGCGCATAGATTACGCGCCTTGTAAAGCGCATGGAAATGACGTCACGAATAGAAATAAGCAATGAGTAGTGACGTCATGGAGACAGCGTAGTGATATAGTGTACACAAAACATTTAATTAATATCCTCACAATATATTATTACACTCGATAAAGGAGGACAAAATGTATGCCATTCCGAGAAACGACTTCGTGTTTCGGGAAACTTAAAAAGGATTATGACTCGTAAGAAAAATAAAGTGACGCCTTTCGGATACCATAGCAACGGCAACCAGTCTGCATCACCACAGCCAAAGTCTGATGAGAAGCAGGCCAAATTAGCTAAAGTTTCTTGGAACAAAGTCATCACGTTTTTCTCACAACTTGCCTGCGTAAGAATACAAATATTTAGACAATATTACACTCTGTATTAGAGAATCAGTATTTATAAACGCATTGATAGCTTGTTTATGATAGACCGCGATTTTGATTAAGTAGAGTGACAATAAACCGTTGCTTGTGAACCACGTGATTATTGTTCATATTTTGAAATAAGAATTTAAAAAAGAAGGGGTCTCAAATGCCTTTTTTGAAAAAATTCAAGTAAGGAGGACAAAAAAAGTTATATTATCATCATAGTACATGAAATATTATCTTATTCTCATAAAAGATATTCAAATATCTTGAATACTATTGTCAGTTAGGAACGGATAATTAAAAAAACTGCGTAAATATCGCTGCCCCCTATATACAAGATACATGACTTAGCTTCTAAGTTCATTTCATAGATTAATAACTTAATTCAGTTTATGCTTCTTAAAACAATACCGATTCAAAATTGTTATTTTATTGCATAATATCTAAATCGATGTTGTCGAATTCTTGAACTAACTCTTTCACTCTCAGACGGAATGCAGTGGTGTTACAGTTTTGTTCAGTCCCGAAAGTAAGTGGTGTCAATGTATGGCAAGTAATATGTGACTCAGAGCACTTGACACTTCGTTCGTCTCCCCAAGAAACCCAAACATCATCATCACCATATTAATCTTCATCACCATTATATCATCATCATTAATCATTACCAGCTTGAATTCAAAGATGATTGTGTAGTAACATTACCATTTAAAAACTCTTTTTTTCTCACAGACGGAACACGGTGGTGTTAAAGTTATTCACTCTGAGGAAAAAGTAAAAGTGGTGTCGATGTATGGCGAGCTGTCCGACTCAGATAACCAGGCTCTTCCTTCAGCTCCACAAACAAAACCCAAGTATCCTCACCATCGGTCTGAGTTCGAAGAAGTGGTCTTTACCCTACCAGAAGAACTAACGACAAGTGAGTGCATGTAACATGAAGGGGCAAATCATTCTGAATATTAATGTATGTGTGAGTGTGGAAGGGGGAAGGGGGTGGGGGGGGGTGATGGTCGGACCATATTTGCCGAAATTCAAACAGGACGAAAACAAATATTTCAAACTTGTTGACAGCTTCTTTTTTTTACAATCGTAACTGAATAACAAACTAACAATTAAAATTTAAGAAAGTGACCAACTTCTGGAATAATGAAGTTTTCCGACAGAATATTGAGGATTTTCAAATATTGGGTATTACAACTTACTATATTGGGGTTAAGGGTCACAGGGGATAGGATACAAAATTCAACCCGTATAATTCCACTCCTTGTTTGTTTATTTTGCTTAATGCGCATAGTTACAGTATTTGGTGTATGTTAGTCGTCTGGTTGCGGAAAAGCCTTAAATACTAAACAAAAATAACCCTTTTTCCATCAAAGATCCAAACGATGCCAAGGTGACGATACCCACCTCAGCATTGCCAAAGCCTAACGAATGTAATAACACGAAAGAGCAACGAACCAACGCGGAGATTCTCCAGGAATTGAATGCTAACGGTCTGGTAAGTGATGCCTCCAAGCCCTCTGTAATTCTAGAAAATATCAAACCAGGTGGTGTATCCTTCGAGATCCGTATGACCACGGTCCGTCCCAAGACAGCCAAAGGGCAGCGTGTTCCAAAGCCACCCCGCCGCCTTGAAAGCCTGGAGGTGGCGACCGATAGCGAGAAACGACAAAGGATGGAGGAGATATCCGCAAAGATCAAGTCGAAGCAAGAGAAAGCTACACTCAAACGGCAGGTAGGCAACCTACTTGATTTTCCGCGACAAAACACACAAATGTTCAAGTCAGCTATACGATGGATCGACATGCTTTGTAAGCCTACTACAAAATCTTACAAAAGAAATTTTGTTTACAATTTAATACAGAAGGGGTAAAAGGGCGTAGAATGCATTGAGGTCCAGTCCGTTTACTGATATGCTTCTTTGACATGAAAGCAAAAACTTTCAACAAATTGATACCCTAATAAGAACTCTTTTGTAATGCCTATGGAAAAATAATGCTTGGACTATATAATGTCAGTGTTTCCAAGTTCAGTATTGTAGGTGATGATGGCGTTTTCACTACACCCACACCAGCTTACGACACTGAACATAAAAATCACCAATAATGCTCGCACTGGTCAAAAGATGATGCACAACAAGATAATGAAATCACCATAATTATATAGGTTGATTTTTGTAAAGTCTTTCTATCGTGCTTTTCGAAGAATCTGCAGGAAACCCGTCAACAGATGAGGCAAGAGAAATCTCAGAAGATCAGGGAGTCGTTGGAAGGCATCGCTGCAGCCTCCAAGATTGACCATGCAACCATTTTCGAAAAGACGGCAGAAACGGAAGAAAGGGCAGAGGCTATCCGTCAAGAGCAACAGGAGGAGCGACTCCAACGTCAGGATATCACGAACGGGCGCACAGTACTTGCCAGAAAGTCCAAGGAGTTTAGTCAATTAGGTTTGCCAAGTGAGGTACGTTTGGAATATTACTCCTGATAGGCCTAAAAATGCCTTTAGGCTTTAGGTGCCAAAACATAGGTCGGTCGGTCGGAAATCTTTTTTAAATATTTTTTATTAAACTCCCTCTTTGGGTTGATATTTCTCAGTTTTGAATTCTTTAAGACATTTTTTTTCCTAAAAAACGTTTAAACAAAAACTTTTTTTAAAAGCCGACCGTCGATTTTAAAAATTTGGGGTCGGTCGCAAAGGGCAATACAACATCTCTTTGCAACTTTATTCAAGATAGCCTATATACGGGATATATACCGGTAATGAATGATTTACTTCAAATAAAAAGGGCCCCTACTTTCATGTGATTATCATGAGAGTGTAGGAGGTGCGAGATAGGAGGTTCAGTGGCAGAGTAGTGGTCTCGTATAACCGGGTGATCCGGGTTCGAAACCAAGTTGATGCGCTAGTACCCTTTAGTGAGGTATTAATCCGTATTACCAAGTCCGACGGTCCTCTGTCTGCTTACAAACAAGCATACATGTACATATGCTTTCATAGCAGTCAGGTAAAACCAACCAATCAGCCAATCATGTACGACCTATTTATATCCGATTTTCTCGTCATCCAATCTAGAATTGTACGTAAATCTCGCACAATTATATGCTAGGTCAGAGTATTTAGGACGCTTGATTTAACAATCGCCAACCGTGCTTATCGACGAAAGGATTTTGATTTAATAAGATATTGTTTACAAAGCAGATGCTTCGATAAATCAGCCAGCACTTTATGTACTCCAACATTTTCTTGAACTCTTTGTAAAAACTGTACATCTGAAGAAAAAAAATACTATGATATCTGAGCAAATTGAGATAGGCGCCACTTAACTATAAATTTGCATGAAAATTAATGTCCAATAATGAAAAGTGACAATTAAAAAAAAAACGGAAATCATGTCGAAATAATGAGTTAATGCTGAACAGAAAAGCGCACAATGTTTGACAAGTTTATAAAACTTTCCAAAAGAGACCGACATTTGTAGTAATCGAAACTCTAGTAAAATCCTATCTTCAGGTTCGTAGTGAAATCATGTTATCACATTTGCCTCAGTCCTTCCAGTCTCCCAGAATGATAAGTGATGACTCATCATATTTTCTCTTTACAGACATCGCCCGTTCAAGAAGACCTCGATAGGATCAGTACATACCATGGTAGCGATGAGAGTGTTGATGAGAGCACCGACTATCTCAAATCTCTTAAGAGAGAGGATAAATACGATGACTTCTTTGACGCTCCAAAGCAATTAGAGACTTTCATATTTTAGGTTAATTACTCATCTCTTTAATAGAAACAAAAAATTAGGGTATATAAGCATTCATTTCCTGAAATGTACGATACAATTCTAGAAGAAAATGAAGTTTTACTTCTTTTTCTCAAGTATAGAATCTCATGAAATTGTCTTCAAATCATTCAGTAACTATTTACCGGTCTGTTCAAACTTATTCAGAATACATGAACATGAATTTTCAAGAGAAGTAATGCAATTACTTTCACTTTCAACTTATGGGACCGGACATAGAAAGGCTAGTACTGAAGTATTGGATGAATTGCTTGGACTGGTAACTAGTCTATGACATTCCTTTAATCTCATTTGCTGAATACATCAAACAGCCATTGGCAAAAGAGAAGGTTTAGCAATCTTTAAAAACCAAAAGATCAGTTTTCTTGAACGTGAAATGCAAATTAAAATTACTGGCGGTGACTGTTTACTTTGACAACCCAAGTGATCAAAGAAATCTTTATTGGATTAATTCTAAACCAAATTTTAGTATATTCTTTCTATGTTTATAAATGAGTAAAGACTATTCAAGTTAGCACAAAACAAGTTACATGATGAAACATAAAATAATAACATAAAGTAAACTGACGTGAAATGTTAACACATTGTAATTTGCGTTTTTGTTTGTATTTGTTTGTCTCAGAATACATCAAGGCTAGTAATATGATAACTTTAGTTAGTGCAAAGTGGAAAGATAGTTTGTGTTTCTGTTGTAATAGCCCTTCTTGCAACTACAATGCAATACACATTTTTACTCTCACCCTTCTTTTGTTTGCGAGGGCTCAAAAGTTTAACATCTTTAAAAGCAACATCATTGTTATCTACAGAAGATGTTGACATATTTTACGGAGGGCAATTAAATATAATTATAATAATAATAATAACGTTTTATTTAGCCAGGGTAGCCACTTCAGTTATGAAACTGTTCTTCCAGAAGGCCCTGCATAACATAATATGTTATTACTATAGTGGGGGCTGTTAGGGATATTTTGGTGCAGATTCTTCT
>BEXV01000811.1:208002-231873 GCA_003118195.1 Hemicentrotus pulcherrimus | reverse complement strand
TAAAGGAAATATTGTCGTCCACTAACTGTTTTTATCAATTCTTTTTCTTGAATTTATAGTTTCTATAGTTTGATACGCTCATTTCTTTGTACAAATTCTCATCTACTTAAAATTCATTTTGAAATTACTGTTTTTCAACATTTGAAGCAATATAAACAATTCATATCAGTAATGTTTCCCATTAGTTTAACAAATAATATTAAAATCTTCTGAAATTCGACAATGTCAATAAACATAATGTGTTTTTGTATTTAGTCAGAGAAACTATAAAACTATAGTTTGAACCGCGGACCTTGTGATCGACAGTCCGGCAACATATCCACTCGACTACAACACCTCTATATGACTTTCTGTTTTTCATTCTAGAGTCCTTCATAGCGCCTCCGTTGATAGCATCATATGCCGAGAGGGTTGTGAAGACGGGAAGTATTCGATGGGAGGGGAATGTTTTCCCTGCCACTCGACCTGTGAGACTTGCAATGGTGGCGGCATCATGGATTGCACACAGTGTAAACAGTCTTTTGGTATGTTTGTAGTCAAGTATGATAGCATTTTATTTGATAATGGAAATAAATCGTGGAATTGCACAGTCAATGATAACGTTGAATATTTCTCATGTGACTATATGCACAAAGATATGGGTATAAGGGACTGCACAAATGTGACATAAATGTTTAGTTGAAGAAAAATAAAAATCTTCAATCAGTGAATTTAAAGCAAACTATAATATATTAGGACAATTTTAGATGCACTCCTTTTACTGAAACACTTTTACTCTAATGTTCTTTGAAAAAGACGGACAAGGAATTAGAAAGATTACAAATGATTTTCATGTTTACTGTACTTGTATGACTGAAATTTTGAATAGATCATGTAATGTGCATGGTGTAAACAGGACTTATTATAGTTGTAAAAAGGTTTTCTTTTTACGAGGTACCAATCATAAATTGTAAAAAGTGTAAACGGGAATTAGATAAGACTGAACTGAACAAATTAATTTCATTTTCTGAGAGACAATTTTCCATCATGACCAGAATTCAATTACATGTAGATGTACATTTAAAGTCCATGCAATGTATGAGGAGTATTTCATTTTGTCTTTTCCATTTTGATAGGGTGGGTAAGCCCACCGCTGCCACCGTGTCAATCAAGTATTAACGAGTCTGAGAACAGTTTAATTTCAAGTTCAATTTAGAGTTGCTAAGACCATAGCTTACGGTTCTCCATAGTTTATGGTTTTATTAGAAGTATGAGATCAGCTACATAACAGGCTGGGCTGGAACTGCCATAATTTATTACTGTGTAACAATGGAATGCGCACATACACAGTGGCACATGCATATAACTTTACATGTACGTACTCATTTTTTTTTCCTGCTTATTGTCATCAAAATGAAATTTATCTGTTCTATACTTCAGGCACGCCACTCAAGTATCTGCTTGAAGGGGCTTGCGTGCACTACTGTCCAGCCGGCTATTTCAAGTACGATCGGGGTGATAGCGCCCTCATCCACACGTGTGAGCTGTGTGATGACAGCTGCAAAAATTGCACAGGATACGGCAGTGACGAGTGCTTAGAGTGCGAAGATGGATTGATCCGTGACGAGAACCTACGATGTGTTGAACCCTTGAATTTCGAATGCACAGTACCTAATTGTGATGGCTGTTTGAATGGTTAGGATCAGTGATAATTTTGTTGATTATTATACAAATATTTTGTGTGTACACATGCTTTATAGCAAATATGAACTGCATGAATGTCAGTACTCCAATCACATCAATGAAATGAATCCAACATCAGACCAAACAAAAACTAAAACTACTCCATATGGCCAAGAATCCTTTGGTTTGGCATCAGTTTGGAGTCGGGATGGCGGTGGAATTTAGATGCATTTATTAGTGACAGTAGAATACAGGAATGTTACTTGTCCTTCTGACTTCTGTTTCACTAACGCATGAGGTACTAAATGTGAATTTTCTTTTGAGAGCTAGGTGGCAAATGTTCAAAACGCCGAGTTCATGTCCTGCTGGCGCTAGGTATACAAGTTTGAGTTTTTTGTATTAGTCTCGCCCACCAAAGGTAGAGATGGGACTAAAGGATATTTATCGTTGTTGATACCTCCAAGAGTCTCCTGTTACAAATATATTTGCCTCTGTCATTCCAAATGCAAAAAAACATGGTACATCAATTGCATTTGGGGGACCTATATGTTGTAGTGAGGTTGAAGGTCACGATCTAAGGTCAAACATCATATTAGGTTTAATGTAAGTATTTTACCCGCAAGACTCTGGCGACTAATAACTTTGCAGATATTGTTCCAATTGCAACCAAAGTTGGGTCATTGATGCTGTTTAGTGATATTCATGTAGATTGGACAGAGGTGGGCAAGACACGATCCAGCTATTTGCTTGTTTATATGTGTATGCCTTATTCAGTAACAAATTATCATCGTTAATACTTCATGAATTAAAGGTAGAAAAAAATGTGTTTTTCTTGTGACCGCAGGTGACCCAGATGTGTGCGAGACATGTGCGGAGAGTTACTATCTTGATAATGCCGCTTGCATGTTGTCGTGTCCACCTGGCAAGGTTGCTGTCCCACACACCAGACGGTGTGAGCTCTGCCACCCGACCTGCGAGACCTGTGAGGGATCACCAGACACCTGCACCTCGTGCGACGATGAGTACTTCTACGATGACTTTGACAACCTCTGCCTGACGCAATGCCCAGAGGACATGTACGATGATGAGAATAGAATTTGCCAGGACTGCGATGACAAGTGCGCATCCTGTTCAGGTCCGGGTCCTGATAATTGCAAAATATGTTACGAGATGGACGAATTCCTTTCAGGTACAACATTGCTAGCCTTTAGCCTTTTGATTAGACTACTGGTATGCGAGATATGTTGGAAATTGCTATCAGGTTGCCTTTTGTTGGTTTCATGTACCAATAGATGTATGATACGTTTTAAGATTGAAGAATTTCATGAAATCCAATAGATGGAGAACTGCATTCTGGCCGTGGATAGTGTAGAATTTGTGTAAAATGTTGTCAGGTTCATGTAAGTTTATCAGTCTTTGATCAAAAGATATCAAATATATGAAAATTACTCAAGGCTATGAAATTACGAACATTACAAACACAAAGGGGGACTGGGGTCTGGGGGGGGGGCAATTTCTACCCCTCTCTCTCCCACTGCAAGCTAAGACAGTAGCTCTCTTGGCTCATTCAGATGTGTAGCGGTAAACTGCCGCCCCCCAAAAAACACCACCTTTTTTTAAAGGTGTAAATGAATGCCAGCTGCACTCAACAAAGGTCCTGCGCATATTCACCGAGCTCTGTATTATATTAAGACACTGAAATGTGATACA
Organism: Hemicentrotus pulcherrimus; assembly: GCA_003118195.1. Taxonomy (NCBI): domain Eukaryota; kingdom Metazoa; phylum Echinodermata; class Echinoidea; order Camarodonta; family Strongylocentrotidae; genus Hemicentrotus; species Hemicentrotus pulcherrimus. Next base: position 228,501 of record BEXV01000811.1, on the reverse strand, counting down.
CATAAATAAACTGCCCCGCTTTTGCCATGTCATATCTGAACAAGGCCTTAGACGACCCATTTGTTTAGACCATACAAAGAACATAATTTGTACTCCATTTGTTTGAAAGTGCATGTTATTCTTGTGACAGGAAGGTGCCCATTGATACAGGTTTTATTGTTTATCCATTTTTTTCATAAACAGGGACCTCGTGTGTTGAGGTATGTCCAGCAGGGCAGTACGGGGATGAGTACACAGGGACCTGCCGTAGCTGTCACCCGTCCTGCGTTACGTGTGCTGGGCCAGGGGACCACGAGTGTAACTCGTGCTTGGCAAACTTTGAACTAGAACTTGGATTCTGCAGATCGTCTTGCACCGACAGGTCTTACAAAGGTAAGGTTATTTGTCCGATACGGACAAGGTAACTAGCTAGAAATGACATGTCATTTTCCTCAGCAATTTTTTATCACGGAGTAAGGAATGAATGCATTGGCCTCCAATTTCTTGGCCCAGTGACATGAAATGTTAATAACTTTCAATTTATTTATTTATTTGGCGCATGATGATTGACACTTATTTTTCTTTGCGCTTTACATTGAAAGATTACACTGTACAATCTATATCAACATATATAAGAGGGTAAAGAACACCACTGCACCGACACATCCAAACAAGAATTGTTACACTACTGTAAGAAAAAGAGTTACATTCAATCATATCTTCCTAAAATTGATTGCATCTCCCCTTCAAACATCATATCTTTACCATCAATGGTAACATAAATGAGCGTACTTTATAGACAGCTATAGTGCGTGTTGAGAGACGTGCACACTCAACCTGCAATTGAGATACAGTAGGCCTACATTTTTATGATTGATAATTATGAGATGATTTTGTATGACTCCGTGTACAGTCAAACCTGTCTATAGCGACCTCCCAAGGGAAAATGGCCTTTGTAGACGGGTTTCTTTAGTACATGGTTCAATAAGAAACAATTTTGCAAGGGAAAGGCAAATGTGGCCTTTGTAGACAGGTGGTCACTAAATCAGGTTTGACTGTTTAACTATTTCCTTGCGCCACCAGATTCCAATGGAAATTGTCAGACTTGCGACACCACCTGTCAGACATGCACCGGGTCTGGACCCAACGAGTGCCTCTCCTGCAACTACTACAACTTCCTGGCCCCCACCAAGGCGTGCGTGACAGACTGCCCGGTGGACTACTACCCTGACTATGAGAGCAATGTCTGCAGGAGATGTGATCCGTCCTGTAAGACGTGTCTGGACTCAGGGCCTGGGGACTGCATTGAGTGTGCATCAAGTGAGTTCCCTGACGGAATTCTGCCAGGTTCTTATTTCAGGACTGAGTTGAGCAGTTATTCTTTTCCAAATTGGCAACACTTGTATTCTTCTTTTATTTCTTCTTTATTTATCTACTAAGAAGTCCTTGTGAAAATGTAGAAATGTTGAAAATTGTCAATCCGAGTTGTAAACAATCATTAACTTTCTTCATGTTGCCAATTGATGGATTTTATTGTTTTTTGTTTGTTTTTGTACATCAAATGCCAAGTGGTTGAGTGACACAGTGATCAGTGCAGAATTTTTTCCTCTTTCTGCTAATTCATCTGTAGGTTTTTTTTTAGCGATGATGTATCATAAGCCCCAAAAATAAATTGTGTTAAAATTGTCATATAAGGGCTATGAGTAAACTATTTGCTTATTGGAACCCCCTTTTCAAAGTTCTCTGCATAAGTTGCGAAGCCAAAGAATGAAATGAGGGCTTGTGTTGCAATCAGACTGTTAGCATAGAATTACTGCTTGTGCTTATTGGAGCCCTTAATTGTTTTGAACTCGGTCACAAAATCTGACATTGCTGTTACTTGACTAATCATCAAGTAGAGTACTAGACAGAGGGTTCATGAGCTCAGACCCCCAAATCTTATTGATCAAAAGGTCTTGTATGTCAAAAGCCATTTGAGATGTCGTGCAGTAGTTACAATATACTTCTGTGCTATTTCCTTGTTATCCTAGACACCTACATGCTGCTGAGGAACGGCCAGCTCTGTGTAGAAGTTTGTCCAGAGGGGTACTATGAGAGTACAGAGCTGCATTTCCGTGACTGTCGCCAGTGTTCCGTGGAGTGTCGGGATTGTGACGGTAGCTACCTGACCTGCATCAGTTGTTATGATGGAACGTACCTCTTCCAAGGGCGATGTTTCAGCACCTGTCCAAGGTAGGCAAGGTTCTTCAAATTTGTGACGGAACTTGGAAGCTTTGCTCAGTTTTTAGGATATTCTGTAAAGAAAGATCTTTGTTTCATGTGTAAGAAATCACAAAGATATGCCACATTAAGGCTGTGCACAACCGTGTAATGAGGTATCCCAGTACACTCCCAGGCTTACAAGCCAATACTCGAATATTCGGACGCCATGGTTTTTTTAATTTTATTTTTTCTTTCTTTTTTCTTTGCCATCACCATGTACCACGGGAGCAATATGCCAGGTCCGTTTCCGAAAACTCACGCAGTTTAACTACGAGTTGCTGTTGAAGGCGCTGATTTAATAATAATAATAACAGTAAACAATGCTGTTTTAACAACCAAAGATGGCAGAATAATCCATTTTCCTCCCGAGTCCAAACAGAAATCCAGACATGTGGTCCCAGTTTCTGAGTGGTGAGTTAGACATTGATTGAGCTGGGAAATATTTTTACCGACGGTACCATGCCAGCGCCTGGCGCTCTCCCTGGCACGGGTAAGCGTCGGCCTGGACAGTGCCAGGTGACCGGGAATTTTCTTTTTTTGCGCCCGAATATTTGAATACGAGAAATTGTACTCGAGTAGTTGTCAACAGTGCGAGTACTCAAGCATTCGACTACTCGTCGCAGCCCTATGCCGCATGTTACATCGGTTGAATATAAGGTAAAGTGTATGAAAATATAGAAATCCCAACATCAATACAAAACAGTGAATTTTGATAAAATGTTGCTGATTTACCAGGTGGTGTCATTCATTGGTTGTCTAAACTTTGAAAATTGTGTGAAATAGTGAAATGGCAACATAGATATGACTTCACTGGAAATTTCTGACAGAACTTGGCAGCATTTACTTTCTTTAATGATACTCTTGCTAAGGAAAGTCTTATATCGTGTGTGAAAAATCACGCAGATTTGTAGGTCATCAGTGAAGCTTGCAATTTAGATACAAATCAATCTGTATCCTTAATAAAAAAAGATCAATGCATTCTCTGATATTATTGTACTCTTCTTTCCATCTGATTGACAGAATGTACAGACACGGTAAGAAATTCTTGCATGAATGGTCATTTTAAAGGGAAATCCAAACCTATATAGCAAACTACTCTAAAATACAGCAGAAAATCAGAGGAGGAGGTTAGTTAGTTTTTGAACGAAATTGGACATGAAATAAAAAAAAGTTATGAATTTGTAAAAGTTGTTATCACTATAGTACTGGCACTTCAAATTGACTAATGATTGATTAATGTCAATCTGACATAGTGCCGGACAACTTTCCCACTCGTCCAACACGCTAGATTAATATAATGTTTGTTTTTTTATACCATAATTAAACTCCAGAGGGTCTTTCCCTTGAAAGAACCTGAATATTATGCTATCCGTTATATATTTTGACTAGTGCCCCAAGGGATAAGGCGAATAGGATAAAAACAGAAATTAATGAATAATTTTGCACACAACAAACGGGAGAGTTGTCCATGAATTAGTCACAATCAACTGACCAAGTTGCCAATATGAGATTCACATTATAAAGGGATCTGAAATTTCAAACATTTGTAGCTCTCGTGTTATTTGTCCAATTTTTGTTTAAACTTTCATCATTCCGTTTCTCTATATTTCTGTTTTTATACAAATGAACTTACTACAATGGTTGGATTGCCCTTTGATATAATCTCTCTCAGAGCATGAAGTGGCCATGGATGTCTGGCAATGAGCCTCAAAGCATAGGTTTTACATGATTTGCTTGGAAAAAAGTGCTCATAAAATTTGTATCTTGATTAAACAATAATCAAGGTTGATTTCCCTTGCATTGTAGAGAGTTATGTCATTTTTCTTTTTATGAAGCTATAAGAGGTGTATTGTTTGTGCATGATATTGGAGTACAATTTATCGCTTTAATTAACCAGTAATTAGGATTGATTACCTTTGTATGTTGGAGGTACAGGATGTCTTTCCCATATATTTGCATGATTCTGGATTTCAAGATGTGAGTTGCGGGCCGCAGTGAATGAATTAAAGAATGGAGAAGCATTGTGTTTTTTTTATTCTCACCGGTACATACCTATTCATCTGTAATGGGATGATGCATACGACTGCATGGCCAGGGGGTCGTTTCACAAAACCAACTCCATGATGACAGTCATATCTTTGTCTGCGACCTACAGACATGTCAGGAAGCAGATAAGCGACAACTTTATGATTTTCATACAATCGGCTAAATCATAGTCTTCATCACAATCCATCAGATTTTATCTTGAATTAGCATAATAGATAAAGGCAGCAAAACGTTGTAACAGTATGTATAAATATATAATGCTTTTACGATAACCAATAAAAGCTTATCAGTAAAATGAGAGCTTGGTTATACATTTAAAATCAATTTTCAGTTTTCATTTTTTTTGCTGACCATAGACTTAAACTTAATGTTGACTTGAGATGTCGTCCTTAAAATTTACGACAGGTTTGGATTCACAAAAAGTCTCTTGTAACTGTAACAGAAGTTGTCGCTCGTCTTGGTGAAGACGATTTTGTGAAACACTAAGCGGACAAGTCAAGGGACATCGTGGAGATGTCGTTGATCTTGTAGTTATGACGGTTTTGTGAAATGATCCTCAGTTCTATACTTTTGACAAAGATTTAACAGATATTTGCCAAGAACCCGTTTGTAATATAAAGATCTTGTATGACAACTATTTGCATTGAACCTGTGCATTGGTGCCTGCATGCAGTCTGTTAAGTTTGCGATCATAGCATATTTTTTGTTGGGAATGGCTTTCTATTGTGTGCACATTGATTTTCTGTCATTTGTGTGATTTTAATTTTGCCATAATCATAAAAGGTGGATGCATGCTAAAGTGTCATGAGTTTACAATTTAGCTGAAGATATTTATAGTGATTTGGACCTCGTTATCACTCACTTCCTACATTACGACGGTCTAAGAACCGTACCATGAAGCATACTACCTGATTGTGGTTTTGGGGACCGGTTCGCTTCTTTGACTGCTCCAGACCGCTGTCTGTGCTGTTTGAAGACAAATCGTGCTAGGAAGCATACTTCAACGGGAAGTGAGTGTGCTTTCACTGGAAAGTACTGGAAATGAGTTTTGGGAAGTACATGTAAGACAAATTTCTTACCATCTGATATTTACTTTTCTTCTTTTTTTAATTATGTTTTCATCCTCTTTTCTTCTATCTACTCTCTATAACCTTCACCCTCTTCTTTCTTCTTTCCCCTCTCTCTATAACCCACCACACCATTCTGTCTCCGCCTTTCCTTTTTCCTCTCTCTCTTTCTCTCTCTCTCTCTATCTCTCTCTCTCTCTTTCTCTCTCTTTCCTTCTTGCCCTACAGTGGATACATTGAAGATTCTGAGACCAATCATTGTATACAGCACGCAAACATCTGCCCTCTCTATTGCGATCAATGTGATGACTGGGGAGATTGCACAGGTATATATATATTTGAAACAGTGCCGTGATTCTGTTTTCATGCAGTTCCTCATAAATACAAAGACATCTTTACCTTTAATAATGATGTAATGATGTGCATAATGATGAATATGATATCATTATGAGATAGTTTACTACTGTAATGAACTTTTAGCAAGTAGGTAGGAATTCTTAGAAATTATCGAAAATAGCTTTAGGTAAAAGAAAATTAAAAAAATAATATATTAATGTACATACAAGACCCTTTTCCCAGAGAATAAAATAATGTATTCAATTCTCTTTCTTTGATCGAGTTCAATATTGTTAGAATCTTGCTTTTTCTCCGTAATATACGTCACTCCACGGACGCAGTATCGTTATAATATTACACACTGAGCATGATTTCCTAAGCTGCACAATTATAATAGCATGCATTTAATGTGACACGTCTATTGCACATGATTTTTAATTGACGACGTGATGTCACAATGCTTATCAGTAAGTATTTTACCATAAAGTCGACTTGCTTAAAGGGATTGGGTATCTTAAAGCGATTGGGTATCTTTGTCTCATATTCTGAACATAATCCTGGATTTAGCTCATGCTGCCATCATAATTATGAATCTTTTGGTCAGTCAGGAATCCCATAAAGTTTACAAGCCGATAGCCCATCTGAATATCAAGATATTTATGATTGGAACACAACAGTGTTTATAATACTACAGTCTATTGGGGAAAATGAGTATGTTAAAAAGATTTTTACTTTTTTGAGGCACTTCGTGATCATTTTGAAGCGCAGTTTTTTAGGGCTTCAATATTACACCATATCACAGACGCTGATAACATGTAGGGCCATGCATCTCAGATTTGGCATAAAGGTCGGGTGAAATCCAAATTTAAGTTGATTCCTTTTGATGTGCAGGGCTGCATTCAACTCATTTTTTGTTATTCAAACATCTGAATATATTTCATAGATTTTCAAATATTTGTTAAAATAATTTTCTCAGATCTGCTAGGCTCCACACTAAAAATCTCATCCCCCTAATGACATCATCTGTTAATCATTAGTGAGCTAACAAGATAGATGGTATGCAACTTCCCCCGGCTCAGCACATGCTCACAAGTGAATTGCATGCTTTCATTCAATACCTCCACATTACCTTTCTTTTCCTGGAGATGCTACAGCACGTCTGACATAGCGACACTAAGTTTGTATTGTATGTTCCATTGTATACAGGTGGTCAGCTCTGGGGAAGCTACATACCACTTTCTCTTTTTTTATCTTACTAATGTTGACAGACGATGTTATTAATTGAATGAGATCTGGAGCCTAGCAGATCTGAGAACATCATTTTTAAAAATATTTTTAAAATCTATGAGAAATATTTAGATGTTTGAATAACAAAATATGAGTTGTATGCATTCCTGCACATCAATAGGAATCAACTTACTTTAATTAATGGTGTAGAAAGTTTCGATTTATTTCCCTCCACCTGGCGCCATGTCTGGCAATGTCCCCCAGCTCAGTAATCGGTGCGGTCAATACACAAGGGCTGTTTATACAACGTTAATTACTGTATATTCTGATTTCTCCCGACCTTTAAGTAAAATGCTAAGATATGATTTGAATAAGAGGTAAGACATAAAACTTTGCAAAGTAAAATTCTAATTAAATACTAACTTATTGAATTGAATATGGCCCCAGTTTATCATGTAAAATGCATTGCAAGTATTGCATTGTAACACCAATTTATATCAAAAACTTGAATCATCTTTCATTTTGACTAGCCAAATTTTGCTTTAACACTAGTGGAGACACTTCTGGATTGGAAAATTGCCACGGATTGATAAATTGATCTTTTCAATCTTTTAAACTTCACTGTAGTTCTTTTTGTTTTATGTATAATAATAACAATATTGGCTTTCTTTTGTTGTATATCAGATATATTGCATTCAGATATTGCACTCGTCTTCGACTCGTGCAATATTCGTGAGCTTTATGCAATATATCTGATATACCACTCAAGGGCATTCAGTATTATATAATTATATTATTATAAGTAGTAGGGGTATTAACAGATTTACAGGTGTACAAGTATATCCTGCTTGTAACTTGAATATTCCTCTACTCATTTTTTTGTTGTTGGTAGTCTGCCAAGGATCCTACATTGTCTACTTTGGGGAGTGTGTGAATGAACATGACTTGGCATGTTTAACAAACCAATACATCGTACGCTTCAACCCTGATGGGACTGCTAAGTGCGATGAGTGCCATTCATCCTGCGGCACCTGCCTAGGGCCTGATGACACGGACTGCGTTACTTGTGCTAACGCTGACCACCATTTCCAGGGTAGTCGATGTGTTGAGGACTGTGATTCCACCAAATTTAAAGACGTAGCGTCGAACGAATGCTTTGGTAAGAAATTGTGATAGGGAATTTAGGATGACCAGTATTTATGAGGCTGTAACGTAATGTTTGAGTACTGCAAATGCAAGTGCAAACTCTGTAGAAGTCAATGTACAGTTGATTCTGTTGTAAGTGGCACTTTTGTTCTTTGGCAAGACAGCGGCCTGTTGATTGGTCGAGCACCGTGTGAGTCGACCAATAGGCATGGTGTGTTATTGTTCCAATTATTGATCAAATTATTGACCGCTGCTCCGGTCTTCCCGTAGAGTATAAAAGACGCTTGCTTACATTAGTTTTTATCACCTGGTGAAGTGTTGCAGCGGCGCACGAAACGTCGTGATCTTTTATATTCCTTATTGACCACATTGCGAGACAAACGAATATCACTAGCACTATTATTTTCGATACATTAATTTCTATTTGCCACGTACTCCCTACCCAGGTGTAGTAAATGAGTACTGGGTAGGAAGTACTTTCTTGAATGACTCCTGTAGGGCAGCCTTGGCTACACAGCTAGGGTAATACTTGAGCAATCCTGGGTTGGATACATGTATTGTGCTCAAGATCAGTCTAGTTATGATAAAGCAATTTTTATCCTGTTTCTCCCCCTCGCAGATTGTCATCCGACTTGTCTCACTTGCGATGCTGGTTCCCCGTATGATTGCACATCGTGCATTGATGGCATGCAGCTGTCGGGATCTGAGCATGGTATGTGTCAGTTCGGTTGCCCTGAAGGACACTACCTGGATGGCAATGGAGAGTGTTTACCCTGTGGTAGTGAGAATTGTTTCACCTGCTACGGGCCAGATGAAAGCCAGTGCCTTTCATGCAATCTGGAATATTTACGAACAGGTATGCCCTTACCTTCAACCGATTTACCTCCAAAGATTCTTCTTTCCTATGTTTATGTTTCGCTTTTCATCTTCTTCACATATTGCCTACTATCCTAATTGCTCTCTTATAACTTGTTTTCTCTTTGTCTCTCTTTATTGCTACATATCTTTTGAAATCTCTCTTTCTCTCAATCTTTTCCATGCCTCTGTTTCAGCCATACTAACCAGTTGTAATGAAGATAATGTAGTATCATTAACATTCCACGGTTAGTCTAGATACATACGTTATTATGCTTTAAATGATTTCCCTGTTATTTTATTTTGTTAAATCACTTATGTTTCATTCTTTTAAAGGGAACTCCACCTATGAGCTTATGCTGGAACCATTTTATTTTACAAATGTTATATTCTATTTGAAAAAAAATGTAGATTTTACATGCATTAATTAGATACTTTATCATATGAGTTTTACAAGATTGTTTAAAGGAATCCGGTAACTTTGTCTCAGATTCTGAAACAAAATCGTGGATTTAGCTCATGCTGCATGATAATTATAAACCTTTAGGTCAGCCAGGAACCCCATGACTTTTACAAGCCAATCACCTGTCTGATCACGATATTTATGATTGGAAAATCGAAATCAAACTTTGCGTTTTGCTAACGGTTTTTATAACCCTACAGTCTATTGGGGAAAACGAATATGGTAAAACCGGTCACTCGAAGATATTTACTTTTTTGAGGCACTTCCTGATTATTTTGAAGCGCAATTTTTTTTAGGGCTTCAATATCACACCATATTACAGACATTGATAACAGGTAGGGCCGAGCATCTCGGATTTAACATTGTTAAATGATGCCTTTAAATGGCTGAACAAAGGATTAAAGACATGAAAGATAATTTGTTTTCCTTCATCGCAGAAACTGGGGCCTGCGTGAAGAAATGCCCTGAGTTTACCTACGAGTATCTGTTGGAGGATGCCATGGAAGGCAATGAGTGTCGTCCGTGCCATCAGAGCTGCAGCAGCTGTAATGGTCCGGGTTCAATCTCCTGCACCAGCTGTCGTGATGAGATGGTCCTAGCCCGGGGAGAGTGCGGATGGGATTGTGAAGAAGGGTATGTTTAACAAGACAATCAATGTTCAAGTCTGTTTCTGCTCATTGTGTCGGGTTTAATATCAAAAATAATATCGCTAGTGATATTCGTTTGTCTCGCAATGTATGGTTAACTTTTCGTGCGCCGCTGCAGCACTTCGTCAGGGGATAAAATCTAATGTAAGCAAGCCTGTTTTATACTCTACTGGCAGATCAAACAGTCAATGAATTTGATCAAAAACATATCTAGCAACAAATTACAATGCCAGTTCCCCACACTCTTGAAAAGTTTCTTTTTTTAACGTAAATTCTTGATTCTGTAATTTCCATGATAAATCATCACCATCATCGATATATAATAGCACTGTTGATGTATTGTATCATTATTGTTTTTTAATTATTTTAAATCAGCTATTATCCAGATGAACAATTCCAATGCCAGAGGTGCGACATGACTTGCCAGACGTGTATTGGAAGTGGATCAGATCACTGCACGTCATGTCGTATTGACCAGGTCCTACTTCAGACGTCGTGTGTGGATGAGTGCGGCGATGGATATTTCACCGTGCTGGAGAACGTCCCAGTATGTCATGAGTGTGATGCCACCTGTTTGTCTTGTACTGGTAAGAAGATTGAATTTTACTCCTGTGAAGATTGCTCCTTACTCCTGTAAAGATTGCTCCTGCGCCCAATTGCACACAACTTACCATTGACGGTATAACTTTGCCATCAATGGCAACTACAATGGAAACCTTGATTTTGAGTGGCTGTTGAGCCCTGTTACCATGGTAGTTGCCATTGATGGCAAAGTTACCATCAATGGATTTATGGTTAAAGTTTAAAGGTTAGAGTTGCAATTGGGTATTCAGGTGAGAAGATTTGTTTCTAGCTCCGTAGTATGGTCCGGTGACAGTTGCTCTGGGTTTTATATGACTCCGCTACAAAGTACGGGATTTCGTCTTACCAAATAATTCCATGAGCAATAGTAATGTCAAAGAGGAACCTGCGACTCAAATAACATCAGTCAAATTCCATGAAAATACTGTAACCAAACCCAATTTTTGGTTGATCAGCCCAAAGTAGTGTTAAATTTGAAGAGTCCATTTTGTACCTGCTTCTAGGCAAAGTGTAAAAGGGGATCATATGTTGTGGAAAATGTTATTGAAAGTCCACAGATATGAGTTCATTTTTTAACGCTGCTGACAGTGATGTGTTGACCCCTTCAATATGAAGCAACACCAAATTTTTATGTTACAGATAGATACATAGCATGTTAAGATACAGTTAATTGCAGGAAGATTGTAGGTATAATTATAGCTTTTTCTACAATTGATTATTGGTTAAATTATATATCTTGTTTTTTTAATTGAGAGAGAACCGCTTTGCTGTTCACAAGATAAGAAAACGAATATAGAAGTTACTGGATAACGTGTATCAGTATAAAAAAAAATCTTTTTCCTTTTTTTTCTTCTCCAGATTATGGTCCATTTGATTGCACTTCTTGTCATCCCAACTATGAACTGGATAATGGAGTCTGTTACAATAGATGCGGGAGTGGAAGATACTACAACAGAATTGAAAATAAAGGGGTACGAGAAAGGGGTATATTTACCCCCTGTTGCTTATTTCCTTTCACTTAAATCAGTTGCCGATTTTAAGGAGTGTTCTTTTCTTTAAAACCCCACTGTACTACTTGTAGCTATTTGCTCCCTCTATATAAAACTAGCCTAATTGGTGACCATTGGTCCCCCATTATTCTCTTTTTCTTATGTTAATTGAGAGCTGATATGATGAGATAGCCACCTGTCAGTAAGCACCCTGGGTGGTCTAATCCCTCCTATCCAAACTAGTACAGACGGTCTTTAAGGATTTTACCCTGTTAGTTGTAGATTTTATTGTATATTGCTTGGTGAATTATGTTATATTCATCAAGATGTCTTTTTGGCTTGTATTCTTCTAATTCAATGTAACCCAATTTGAGAACTATAACCATGTTTATCAAAGGACTAGACAAGATGAGACCTCGGTCTAAATTCCTTTGTTAAACTCAACTTACTCTTAGCTTTGACCCAGTATCAGTTTTGTATATTGGTAGAAGTAGAAGTAGAGGCTCCAGTTACAATAGTTAAGCCCATCACTCAAACTATACTTCCTGATTACTTCATGGAGTATATGCCTATACCCATACATATATGGGTATATGGGACCACACACACTTAGTGGCAAAGAGAGTTTGGTCCCAACTATCCAGCTACTTCTTGTTATATTTGGAATATGCGTGAGGTCCTTTTGGAGATCAGTCCTCTCCTGAGAACATTTCATTTCTGCTTTGATGTTCTCCCAAACTGACAAGAAGAGTGAGAAAGCCCAACTTACAAATCATTGTTCAATTTAATTTCAATTTTAAATTTACTCATGTTTCCAACAAAACATAACAAATCAGTTATACCTTATTTGCCGGTGATAATGCCGCAGCCTTGTATAGGCCGCACACCCGATTTTGACCTTTAAAACAACCAAAAAAAAAGAACCAAAAAAAAAAAAATTGGGGGATGATGTCAGGATCGAACCCAGACCCACACAAGTAGATTGGGGATTGAAGCCAGCGCCTTAGACTGCGCGACTATCCTGCACTGATGCCTAGCCTTGCAGTTCTTTAGTGATGTATACATTCAAATGGATTGAAAACGGCGACTTCGCGTGCTGGATGCGTTAAATGGCCCCTTATTTTACTTTTGCAATGCATTGGCACGAACTTTGATCAAGATCTATCGGCAGATGTTGTTTTTGGAAGATTATATGCGTCTTCATGTCAACAATGCAAGGTAAAATTGTCGGTAAGATGTGTGGAAATGTCCTGTTCCATAGTGGTATAGTTATTGTTCCATTCGTAGTCCCATATGTGCAAATTTGTGCTGGTTTTGGCTTGATTTTTTTTTTTTACTCTGTTGCCGTATATACGCCGCACCCCGACTTTTTGATTTTTTCTCTCCCAAAAATACTGCGGCGTTTACACTGGCAAATACGGTAAGCATTTTAAACAAATGTAATAAATACATGTTGGAAACAGAGGGGTCCACTAAAAAGCAATGCTTGTACAAGTGTAAACACATCAAATGATACTTAGGAATAATGAGTAATTAAATTAACTAATCCGTAACTACGAAAGGAACTACAAAATAGGGGAAAGAAAAAGGGGGATGCCAACAGAGACGAGGAAGGGTCAAGACAATGATTTACACGACAAAGATAGAAGAACACGGTCATAATACAAAGAGTAGACAATGACATAAAGAAGTGAGAGATCGGGGTACAGAAAATAATACAAAATGATGAGCTGCATGTGGAGTTGAGAAGAAGATAAGGAGATAAGGAAAGAGAAATGCGCATTAGAAAGTAAATAAGCATGAGAAAGCACAATATAATACATCAAATTACATTGTTAGTCAGAAAATCGAGCTTCTCTGTAAAAGCTGACCATTGATTGTCTACTTCTTCTCTCCATTTGACAGACATGTGGTTTGTGCGATGCCAATTGTGCAGAATGCTTCGGACCGGCCCCCGACCAATGCATCTCCTGCAAAGGGCTTCTACGACTAGAGAAATTTGACCGTAATAACTCTAGGTGCATTCCATGCTGCTCTGAGGTTCAAGATAATGAGGAGTGCTGTGAAAGATGCGATGACCCTGACACACGTGAGAGAAATATTTTGTTGATTTTGACATGTAGTACGTTCTTGTCAGTTGAAAGCCAGAAGGGCGTTAATTCCATTTTAAAAGTATATGAGTTATTGCCCTTTTGGCTCTTAGCAGTGTAATCATTATCTTTGAATACATTTATGCAAGAATGGAAATAGAATAAGCCAGTTCACGGTTGCAGTCCGAGCATGAGCAGATAAAGGTCATTGCAGAACAAATTTTGAAATACACAAAGACGAAAAACTGGATACGTACTCATGAAAGTTATGTAATCATTATTCATTTATGCACATTCAAGTGCACTCCATGAAACACAGTTGGAAGTATTCTTTGAAAAGGGGAAACAAAGGCCATTTATATAGCACCTCCATCGCTGTAGGAGTGATTATTTCAGAATGTACAAAGTGGGACATCTTCATGTTTTGAAGATCTGTGGATATTCGGGGTCATTGCAGTAATGTGCTAATCGTGAATTGGTCTATTGGAAATATCATACGAGACTAAAACAGAGTCGATTTTAAAGAAAATACTACCTATTAAATTAATATCACAGTTTGAATTTGTACTATCCAATCATCTTTGTTTGGAGAAATAATAAGAATGTTAGCATTCTACAACTCACTGAGATGTGCAACACAATCCATAGATATTCACCCGGTTAACTCATTCTCTTATCCAACGCAGCTGTGGAGCTTTTATAAATGTATGGGTGGAAAGGGACAATGTTATTTATTGACATAGTTTAAATTTCTATATACCTCCCCTCGAACAAGAGGCCCAAAGCACATGCACCATGCCAGTCGTTGGAGGCGTGCAGATGAAGCATGCTTCTGCCATCATGTTGTACTGCTCACTGACCTTTTTCGCTTCTGCCTTCATTCCTACAGACAAGTGCCCCAAATTGTATGTACACAACAAGCTGCCTGTGGGAGGCGTGAAGAAGAATCACATCGGTACCATCGTCTTCTGCGTCCTGTTGGTGATCGTCCTGTTCTTTGTGGTCTTTGGTCTTCTGCAGGCCCGCTCACACGGCAAACTCTGCTGGAGTCACAAGTATGCCAAGGTTCCCTCCATGAACTACAACATCAAGGACAAATATGTCGCGCTTGGGAAGCCTGATGATGACTACTATGAGGAGGATATCTATGGAGATGTAAGTAAACATGACAACAAGGGGGTGGGGGGGGGTAGGGGTAGGGGGTATCAAGGATAGCTCATACAGTACTTGTTAAAGGCAATACTAAAGACAGCAAAGGGGAATCAAACGTAATCTTTGCAAGCAGGTCTTCATTCTGTATACATGTCCTTTAGTGCACTTTTCTATGAGAATGGATAAGCTTAACAAATCATGATAAAATTCTTGTTGTCTCTGGTCCCAAGTTATGAAATATGCTTTTGACAGATACTTTTGCTCTCGGCTGAAGCTTGAGAGCCTAGCCATGGTAGGGGAGCCTTAGCAAGGCTCACAATATACAAATAATACACAGCAGTGAGGATATTAGTAAAAAGTACCCACACAAGGTACCTTTGGAACGGTCTAAAACGCCTGAGGGGATAACCGAGGGTGTTTGGACTATTTTGATGGTACCAAGTGTGGGTAATTTTACTAATGCCTACACAAAATGATGTGTTTTATTTGTGTTATAAGATTATGTTTTATTTGTTTCATAAAATGTTTTTAAAACATGATTTTACTAATGACTGGTCATTATCAAATTTGCATGTTAGGCAAAATAAATTCCTGGTCACATGTACGCTCTCAACCAATCATTTGATAAGGATCCACGTCATCATCTTACAATACCATATAAGTGCATTTAGAAAATATCATTCAAGTAAGTTGTACTATTGACATGGTATAAATATCGTTCTTTCAAGTGGGGTTATAGTCTTTGATTGTTCCAGTTCCTCATCAAATAATTTTTTGTTGATTTTTTCTTTTGTAGGTAAGTGATGATGAGGAAGAGGACCTAGAGGAACCAGATACGTTCCAGACCGTCGGCATCACCTATCAAGGCCAGGACCGGAATGGCGTGGTAGACCATCTCTAAAAGGCCAAGTACTTTGTACCTCGTGGGACTTGAGAGCTGAATGTAGTCTTATGAAATTGGCCTTTCCAACTGCTTCCAAGGAATCTTGTCCTTGACCAATAGTTCTATTCCCTAGCACTGCAGTATTGAGAAGATGTCTTTGAGTGTATGTTGTTGTCGATGATGGCTTGGACTAATCTACTGGGCACCATCCAGACTGTGTTGATTGATGGCAGTTCATCCCCTCTATTTGCAAGTCTTCCAACAACAATTAAAAAGATTGTGACACTTGGTGAGTCAGGATTATGATTTTCCGTTGACCAGCCAACTAATCAAACCAGCGGTGTCTAAAGGTTTGTGGTAATTGTTGCTGATAGCGTGACCAATCTCGGACTCAGCTGAAATATGTGTTCTCTTTATTGCAGTATGCAATTCCATTCATGCTTTACTTAAGAGAGCAACAGGAGAAAAGATTTTGCAGCAGTTGGAAATGCCCATTTTAATGCACAGAAGTTTTGTTGAAGGAAAATAAAAAGGTGCCTTATGTTGTATAGAACAATTAGATTTTTATGTCAGACATTGTTCATTTTTAATTAATATTTATCTACATCTATTAAGTTTGTGTGTAATTCATCACTGTGCAGTACTGAAAGATGTCACATAATCTAAGTACCCTTTGCCTCGTCAGCTTTCATCATGCTTACAATACATACCAAGCTGTTCAAGACATTATTACCGGTAGGCCATCTTTAATAGTAAGAGACTGGACAGAATCACATGCTGTAGCTGAGCAAAACATAATGACATTTGTCTTTAACCTTGTATAGGATATTTTGAATGTCGGCAGGCATGCATCAGAGTCCAAATTACCCAATATGTTGCATGCTAAGATTGGCCAGACTTTTTAAATCAATGGATTTTTGGTGTGGGTACATATCCCACCGCTGGCACCAAGACAGTCAGGATCAGACATCAGAGGTGCTTTAGGCTGTGACACACTTACGCTTCAGAGGTCATATGTTAAATCCTTAGCTCTGAATAGTTCTCTCCCACATTCAATTTTTATGGGAGAGAAGTATTTTTAAGGCGCCATGAAATGTCTTGCCAATTTAGAAGCAACTTCCGTTAACGTAACTCTCTCTCTCTCATAACCAGCTATGGTGGTGCCAAATGAGGCAAACATGAGAAAATAACAATCTAACATGATCATGTCTCAAGAGGGCAGCAAACACAATGGCGCTATCAAAGCTATCTTGCTACATGAGAATTTTACTGCAGACAATACAGCTCATACATCTCTTGTCTGCTCTACAGTAAATGTCTATGTGCATCAATTGATGAATCATTTGCTGAAATTGTGATTTTAAAATCATATCATCATGCACTGTAAAGTAGTATAAAAGCTGTCATATATAATTGTGATGCAAGGAATGGAACTACAAAATATACAGATCCCTTGAATGCTACATTATTCACAAGACCTTATGTATAGCAAATGTCATGCCTGTGTTTTTATCTTCTCCGTTTTTCTAATAACATCATGACCAGAAAAGGGACCAGGTTTTTACACCAGCACAGTTTGCAGCATGTTTTTTCTAAACTATGAAAAAAGTGGAAAATATGATGAATTGTTGCCAAAATGGGGAGGGAAAACTGATTTATTTAGAAAATAATGAAACTCTTAATTGCTATGGGTTAAAGGTTATGGCCATCTATAAAGTGACCAGTGACCACACTCTTTGAATGGTTAGAACAAATGGTAAGCTGCGTCTCATTTCCAATGTATATATCTTAATCAATTAACAAAGAGTATCAAAACAAAATGACATAAATGTACTTAAACTTGAGAGATTTGGTCCGTTGGTGTTGGTACTGGTCATGTTCATATTTTATGAAGATTTGTTAATGTATATTTTGTATTCTAGCTCTTATAAATGACCAGTTTAGAGATGGGATTTGATGATGAAACTCATCTCCCCGCTGATTTTCTTACTGATTTCCTTTTACGTGTTTTGTGTTTAGAGTGAATTGTAGCTGTATATGTTGTGACTTATAATGAACAGTACTTCTGTGTTTCGACTATCTGTCTGTGTTCTGATTTACGTCCATATTGCATGTTGATTTTGAATCATGACTAGGGAATAACTACTTATTTAAAGGAATACTTTGTTGTAATATATTGCTTCATCAATCATGTTTAACTCAAAACTTTTAACATCCACTCTTGTAGTAAATCATGTGCCTTCAGATGCTTCAGCACTGCTAAAAAATATAGTATTTCATCACAACGATGTAGACGAAATTCAACAAACTGGTTGAATTTTAACAGCAATAGAGGGGATTTTACAACATACTACAGTTTGAAAATAAAGTTACAGGATGTTGTAGAATGCATGGTTTAACATTCAATGAGAATATGCTCATGAAGGTATGATTTAGAGAATCCAACAAGAATCTGAAGAACTTATACGTAATGAATTTTCAAGTTTTCATCTCAAAGATTCTAGGATAAGCTGTAGTTGTCAGAGGTATTATTTTCACTTTCATTTGTATGTGCCGTATTCTGAAATTGTTACTCTGATACTCGTTCAAGTACTTAATTTGTATTCAAAATGTTAGAAGTATTCATTGATTTGATTCCATCCCATTTATAGTAATTAATGTGTTTTATAGGTAGATCAGTATTCATTAAGGTGGAGTTCATGTACATATTCGAAGGAGAAGAAAAAATATCTTATTGGCAATATAATAGGATCTGCATGTATGCCTGTTTATACATATTGGTTACCATGGTGGCGTTTGTATCTGGAGGATTTTTTTTCCTGGCACTATCTGGTGATTCCGAGCAAATTTTTTCCATACCACAATATTTTCATTTTTGGATGAAATTGATGGATAAAAGATATATGTGGTACGTGACGCACTGCACAGAATGGCCCTCTACTAATCGGTCTATTCATATTCATGATGAGGCGCTGTGGTAGTTACCATTCCACGTATTGTTTTTACTTTTCATAGTCATTTCAATTGAAACAATGTTTCCTTGCTAGAACTATAGAGCATATACTTTCCCTCATTGACATATATTGTTTGCTAAGAGCTAAAAGGGCGTTAACTCTGTGCTAAAGTATATGAATTAACACCCTTCTGTTTCGCAACAGACGATATATCGACAGATCCATATTACAGCCATTCAATGGTAGGAATAATCTTGAGTTCTGGTGATGGAATATCCTTCTTTTTTTTTTAATTTGGAGAATTTTGTTTTCTTCTGAATCTTGTTGCTTTTGTAATAAAAAAGGATTGTTAATTTATTTAGGGATTGGTCAGACCTTTAAATGTGAATTCAAATTTGTTGAAGATAGCATCATGGCAAGGTAAAATCATTGACATGGATATACTGTAATCTGGGATATATTTTTTATTATATACACTGTATGATCTAGTTATGACTGATATTGAACATGTTCTGACAGCTTCCGTGAGTTTATTTGTTTTATTATAATTAATCAGTTTTGAAATCAAATTCTGCCATAATTTTTGTAATCATCAGAACTCGAGATTATTGAAAGATGAGACAAGGTCTGTTAATTTTCACCAAAGAGAGGTAGTAGTTCCGTAACATTCCGAGCCAGATGTAGCTATGTACATTTTTGAACGGCTTTTGCTTGTTAATTGTTAGAATTCCAATGCTCTTTCACTAATAATATTACTATGCTTATTTTTGTTTACTTTACTATAATTGCACATGAGAAGTATTGTGAATTAAAAAAATCATGATTTATTGATTGTGTATCTCTCTAGCTTATTGGTTGTATACTTATGCTGTTTTCAAAGTGATTGCTGTAAATTATTGCAGTTTAGCTCTTTTCTTGTGCTGGTATAAGGACCAAATTGATTTATTTCTGTGGTTTTTCTTCAATGTCTAATAATTGCATGTATTGTCAAAATATGTAGATGCTGATCATGTTATTAAAAAAACAGAAAGAAATATTGTCTTGTCATTTAGCAGCAAATTCACTCTTTCAAATTTATTTTTTAAATCACTTTTGAGACAGATAAAGGAGGATAAGAGAGGCACTGTTTTACTTTAATACATAGATATTTATTTTTGTTTACATCTGCACGTTCGTTACAAAAATATATGGGGCTGGGACATCATTAGTTTTTAAGCTCATCTACATTTTTATCTCTATTTAGTTTGCACTGTGATTCAAACTTCAGAAAATCAAATTTGTATTAAGAACATTTATCTAACCACATATTGTATACATGCATTAAATGTTTTCAAAGCACAAGATCAATAGCAAGATACTATGATCATATTTTGGTGTCTGAAAATCTTGGTTTTAACAGAATTAATAAATATTAACAAGGACAATGGTATACCAAGCAATTTGCCAATATTAATGCATACACACCTCTAAACTTGTTATGGGCTTATATGATGTGTTTTACACCCTCATAATATATTGGTAATTTCTTTTCGTAAATCAATAAATGAGTATGTTGGTCCACAATGTATATCATGTATGTATTATGTGTGTGGGATTCAATAAGTAATATGTGCCTCGTTACATACAAATAATGTGCCTTAGTCCATAATCCTCTGTGATTCCAATTGTTATTTTTAGTATTTTTCTACTGTATGTAATGATTTGTAGTAAGTTCTATTCTAATATTTCTGTGTATTTTCTCACCTGTGCTGTTTATACATTCAAATGATAGATAATAAATAAGGTTTGAAAATGAAAATTAGTGTGAAATTTCATTACTCT
>BEXV01000811.1:170489-181013 GCA_003118195.1 Hemicentrotus pulcherrimus | reverse complement strand
TACTTTTTCGGACCATTTTCCGAGCATATTGGTAACTTGAACAAAACCAAAGAGAATTTCAGCCACAAACTTTCAAAAGTTTCCGAACAGGTTTTTAAGTCTGGGCTCTGTCTCACATGTACAAATCATTAAAATGGATCCTAGTCGATCACAAGTAGAGTTGATATCAATTACAACTCTTCAAGCTACACTGTCCTGATCTAACAGACTTGTATCGTCTCCATCATTCATCGACGTCATAATAATTCTTCTTATCAAATTGTCAACCTCCTCTTCCCCCTCATCATCAAATTTCTTATCAATTTATGTTAGGTAGCATGGTACTGGTTTGTACCTTGTCATATAGATGTCTAAGCTCTCCTACTTATCATTTTCTACATCAACATCCTCATCATCTAATGTTATCATCAATTTAGGCTGCGATGAGTACTCGAATACTCGATTACTTGCACTGTTGACAACTACTCGAGTACGATTTCTTGCCTTATTTTCAATTATTGTAAAGAGGCATGGCAAGGGGTGTACCAAGTCATGTAGCTGCTCATTGTTTTACCTCCCATCATATGCCATATGCATCGTAATCATCGTCATCAAACTCCTTCTCCATGTCAGTCAAGAATCATGGAACAAGTTGTTTCAAGCCTCATCATCAGATTTCTTATCAATTACTGTACAGAAGCATGGCCGTGTAGATGCTTTCTTTTTCACCACTGTCATTCATCATCATCATAGTAGTCGTCGTCATCACCATCATCAAATTTCTTCACTATTTCAGTCAGGAAGCATGAAACAAGTTGTTTCAAGCCTCATCATCAAATTTCTTATCAATTACTGTACAGAAGCATGGCAAGGGTCGTTCCGAGTCATGTAGATGCTCTCTGTTTCACCTCTTGTCATTCAACATCGTCAAAGTCATCGTCGTCGTCGTCGTCACCATCATCTAATTCCTTCTCTATTTCAGTCAAGTAACATGGCACAAGGTGCTCCAAGTCCTGCAGGTGCTCTTTGTACTCATCTTCCTCCAAGCCTTCCTCCAGATAGCCATGGAATTTATGAATGTCCAGTTTGCGCGCTTCTGTGAGCAGGGACTTGAGGAGATTCTTGACCGCAGGACTGGACTGTAGGCTGGTCATCGCAGGGATACTCTCCACGCCTAGGAAAGATAGGACACTAATGGTTGTCAGTAACTTATAGAGCACACTAAATCATAAGGAGGGCGATAGCTCAGTTGGTATAGAGCAGTGGTCTCATATTCCGGCCACCCGGGTTCGAAACCAAAGTGCCCTTTGGTAAGGCATTAATCCTCATTACCAGGTCCCTCGGAGAGGACCTAAAGGCAAAGCCATCCGTCCTCTGGTTGCTTACAAAAAAGCATTTATGATTTCTTAGCTGTCAGGTAAAATAAACACCACCACTATAATGCTTCCTTCTCAGGCAAGTCCAAGCTATTTGTGTGCTGTATGTTACCGATCACACCCATAATATTAGTATACTCGATTGATATATCATGTTAATAGCCCTACTAAAGCTTAGATCAGCACAATGATGAATGTAAATGATACTTGTAATGTCATTTGATGTTTATTTAAATCTGCTTTACTGGGTTACATATAGGGCACCAAATACTTTGGACTAGCCCATAATACAGACATACATGTAGTTAAATAAACTTGCAAAACCATGTACCTGTAGAGAGAGAGATAGAGAGAGAAAGAGAGAGATAGAGAGAGATAGAGAGAGAGAGATAGAGAGAGAGAGAAAGAGATAGAGAGAGAGAGAAAGAGAAAGAAACTGAAAGAGAAAAACTAGGAGAAACTAAAAGAGAAACGGAAAGAGAGTGAGATAGACAGAAAAGATGAGTTTAGGATGGACACCTGACAAAAGAAACATGCCTGAGGAAAGTCAAATGATTACTTGTTCTTCAACGGGTTAAGAAAAATGAAATGTACATACCTTGTTCCTTCTTTCTGTCTTCATCAGCAAGGAATCCATCTCGATTGACCTCAGGACCAAACAGGTGTGGAAACGGTGCCAAGGTTTTACACGGCTGTTTGACACATCGGCCAGAACTAACAGGAAAAAAAAGAAAAGAATAGCCTAAGTCAGCACCATGTTCAAATAAGTTTGCAAATGATATTAAAATATAGACAAGTATTTGGTGTCCCATATGTAACCAAAGTATTGTGGAGATCTTTACATAAATTAACATCATATACAGTTAAGAACTATATAATTAATACCCTTACTGAATTTTGTTATTTTTAAGGTACCGATATGTGAAAAATGATTTGTCCTGATTCATGTTTCTGGAGAATGTGAGTTTACATCTAAAAGTATTCGACAAAGGCCCTAATTCAATTAGTCCATCTTTCATTCCTTTGTTACAAAAATTACACATTAAACATCAAATCTACAAGGGGTATGAATAATTTAGTCATCTCACTTTGTATTTGGTCTAAGCTTTAGTAGGGCTATTAACCTCACGTAATTGGGCAGTAAATGATGACATGGGGTATTTTCTTTACATTTTGTTTCATTTAATCTAAATAATTTGTAGTATACATTTTCTTCTTATGCCACACATTTGCATACAGTTCGGGGTCATTTTGATTTTACTTACCTTAGAGTTCTTTGGTAGTTTGACAATAAATAATTCCTGAGCATTTCTTCTTCATCGCAGCACTTGTGGTACGGGTTCAAGCCTGCTTGGGGTGGCCTTGAAGAGAAAATAAGAAAAATGGTTAGCAATAAATACCAAACCACATTCATAAATTTAATAAATAAAAATATTTTAAAAAATTAAAAGGAGAAAAAAAAAGAGAGTGAGAATAAGAAATAGTAAAATATTGTCAGAAGTAGTTTCATGATGTATGACTTATGGGGAAAACTCACTAGCATTCAAATTTTATCTCTTCACCACGTGTATAAAGACAGTGGTGTTGGTTGCTCTAAACAAATAATAAGAGTTGCATTTTAAAGGCAGGGTATTTTACAGACATCGCTACCACTACTGTAATGTATTTTCAATTGCACCATCTTTCGGTGAAGGTGTTGATAGAGCGATTTCCGGTTCCCATCCTTAAGCACCATTGTGCGCGCACATCATCAGTTGGTTATGCATTGTGGGATTTGGCTGTTGGCACATCGGGACATAGTGAGCAATAGATGGCAGTATAGTTACATAAATCTTATGTAGTGTCAGTAAAATTCCCTGCTTTTACATTATTGCTCTAAAACATTATTATTTTGATTCTCCCCTACCTTTTGATTCTGTCTTGTGGTATCCCTCGAAGTACCACCGACTGAGCGAAAGGAGCAACGATCTCTTGTCCCAAGTGTGGTGTTAATGGTTGGCATGGTAACAGTGATCCACCAAGGGTGTCGGCTAGCGTTGATGAAGAGTGGAAAGAGAGAGGGAAGCTGGTATGCAGACTTGCAATCTGAAATTAGTCAAAATTTGTGGATAGACAAATCAGTTTGTGATGATTTCTTTTGTAACGTGAACAAGAACTAGAACAAATGAATAACGTTCAGTTAATATACATACAGTATGTTAAATCCATAAAACCATGATCCGAGAGAAGAAAAAGAAGAATTCCCATCCAAATAGAAATAAAATAACATCTATAAAAAAATATAAGCTCTGATAGATAAAAATTGACGTAGCATATTTTGAAAGCCAACTCAATTCATACACCAGGTACGACATTATGGGTAAGTAAACAAAGAGAAAGAAAAAACAGCTAATAAAATGGTGTATGCGCATTTTTTATAGAAACATTTCACAAAATCCTATGAAAAGAGCACAAAAAATGGCAATCACAGGTACATGTTTATAGGTTTTATTACAGCCCCACTGTACTACGTGTAGCTACTTGCTCCCTCTACATAGAAAACAATGCCTAACTGGTGACTATTGGTCCCCCATGATCCTCTTTTTCTAATGTTAATTGAGAAATGAGTTGATAAGATAGCCACCTGTCAGTGACCACACTGGGTGGTCTAATCCCTCCTGGCCAAACTAGTACAGATGGCCTTTAAGTCTTACCTTTCGTCCTCTAGCACCCAATGCATCAGTCATCATGGAGAGAGTGACTGAGCTATCTACGGTCCTCAGAGGCAGAGTGGCTGTGTCTAGAGCACTAGCTAGTATACCTGAGGTGTGATAGGGCATGGAAGGCTGTAGAGAAAAGAGAGGAACATTAAAAAAGAATCATGAATTTGGAAAATCGATTATCTGGCGTCACCTGTGCCTGCCAGGGGATGGGAAAATCGGACTGAATCATTGTGACCCTCGCGCTCGGGTCTCTCCCCCTGGTATAACTGATTGGAGGTGTGCAGGTGGACCACTACACAGTGTTTCTGCCTACTTTTTTACAGACTGTACTGGGTTTATTAACATGCAAAGGTGGTGACTCTCCTCAACTTATGTCTTTACTGGGGGATGGAGTTTTTTCCTGGGTCTTTAAAACATGGGAGGGCGACATTAACACACAGTGAAGGCTTTAGTTATCCATCTGCACTGGAAAAGAACCTGAGCTATTTTCGTCCTACAAGCAAACGCTCAACAGGCTGAGCCATCTCGCCTCCTTATTTGATTATATACATGTATAACCCCTTCCATGTTGTGGGTGACAAATCCCATATCTCAAGAACAGAGTGTTAATGAGTTGTATTTGGACTACTAATAGAAATATGAGTACACTTTTTTCTTCTAGGAAGATAAACATCTCTCATTGTGAAGTTTATATCCATGGAAAATACTTTATGCCAGATGCATCAATGTCACAAAGCATTTTATAAGCTTTTAAAAATGTAATATTAAAAGTTGATTCATAATGAATGTCCAAAGCCTTGATGACACAGAGCTATGCCCAGTCAAAAAAAAATTGCTACGATGCCACTAAATCAGCAGTGAATTTCATGCCTGCACTTCTGGCCAATCAGAGGCTTCAAATTATATGCGGTATACAGTATATAATGAATATAGCATACCCTGTACTGAAGATGAGGAAAAGAGACTGGTGGTCCTGCTTTCCTCCATAGTGTAGATGCAAGTGATAGAGGCACAAATAACGTACTGTGAGCAACCAATCTGCTGAAGGACAGGACAGAATTCAGAATTCTAAAGGAATCTAATAATGGATTCTGTAAAGAGGTACAAATAAAAGACAAGTCAAAATTTCTGAATTCAAGTTGCTTTCACTCATCATAATTAAACTTCACACAAAACATTTACAATATCAAAAAGTCATATGAGCCAGATTATTATTAAAAACATCCTTTACAATAAAATATATGTTTGAAAAATATATATATATATAAATGGACTCTTATTCTAAGTGCAATTATTCCTCACTTGTGTAAAAACCTGAATGTAAATCTAACAGCAAATAATCAATCATCAATATCATGATCATGATCATTATTATCATCATTAATTATCATCAGTATGGTGATGATGATTAGGAAGATAATGGTAATAGCATTTACATGGCACCAATTTGTGTTAAAGACATTCAATTCATCACCAATAATATCAATATTATCATCACCATGACCATTATCATCACCACTACCATCATTGCTAACACCATCATCATCATCATCACCACCATCATCATCACCACCAGCACCATTATCACCATCACTACCACCATCATCATCACCACTACCATCATCATCATCCTCATCACCATCATTATTACCAACACCACCATCATCACAAATACCATTATCTGTCCAAAAGTACCTTCACGATTACAGATTATTGTAAAACAAACAAAAGAACTACTCACTGTATCATCAAAGATAGCTGGGGCAACTCCGGCAGCAAAGATACCTTTTCCATGGTAATCATCAGCTAGCCCTTGTAATATGCCACACCCTAGTCCAGAGAAGCCATCACAAAAATCTAGGTAGACTTGGAACCCCTACATAGAGACAAAATCATCAAGCAACTACTGTACCTGGAAAGTTCATGAATTTCGCAAGTGGTTCAGATTCGTGAAGTTTCATGTCACAAAATGTTTGAATTACAATTGACACAGAATTAATTTTTTCTAATACATGAAATTTTCTTGTCATAAGGTTGGCTGTCCTAAGCAATGTTTGAAAGTTTAATGTTGCAGAGTTTCTGGTTGGTTTTACACCATAGGTAGGGCCATCCAACAAGACATATGCCTCTACTTTCCCTGAATACCGGTGAGAGGGATAATGGAGAAAAAACTTAGACATTGACTGAGAACATTTAAGAACTATTATAGCTTTACCATCAATACCCTACACCAACCTAATTCCTAAATTCATCTGTGGACCAAACTCTATACCTAACCCTAAGCTCAACCCTAAACTAGCCTCAAACTCAATTGCAACTTTAAAGGGGGTGTAGCATGGCAAATACTTGTTAACGCCATCTACAACTTCTTTTGGACAACTGCACGTAAACGAATGGACTTGATTAATGGTCAGCGCGCGCTAGCGTATGCGTAACAGACCAAAGTTCTCCTCACGCTTCGGGGTCACTGCACTCACGTGAATACTGCGGTTGCATCATCCATAGTCGTATTATATCATATTGGCCCCCGAGTCAGACCAAGGGAAAGACACTTATTTTCGTCATGCTAAACTCCCGTTAACTCTAACCCTATGCCTTTGACAAAATAACTGCCGGAGGAAATTTTATCAGAGCAAATGTCGCTAGAGTAAATGTGGGATGACCTTACCTGGAGGTGATCGCACTCCTCCACAAAGAAATGGATCTTGTCCTCGATTTCATCTGAGACATCCTTTTTCCCGAAGACATTTTTGCCTTGTGTGAACATGTCAAATCCACCTACAGTGCTGCTCAATGGAAGAAAAGGAGAAAACAGTTTGGTGTGAAATCTATATTTGTTAATATAAGGAGCACTTCACAAGAAGATGAATCTGATGAAATCCTCTCTCAGTAGGAACTTTTTTTTGTTATATAGTTTACATCAATAACATCATCATCATCATCATCATCAATGCATTACCGATATCATCATCCTCATCATTATCATCATCCTCATTATCATCATCCATTATCATCCTCATCGTCCATCTCATCCTCATCATCATCATTATAATGTAGAGGAAAACAGTTTAGTGTGAAATCTACCCATGTCAATAAACGGAGCACTTCCCATCAAAAAAAGATCCCCTATATCAGTAAAGATATGTCTTTTATTTCAGTTTACATGAACAAAATAAGAAAAGAGGAACTGAAGCCAATGGGAGGAAGCATTGCTGAATCATTTAGACTTTGAAAAATTCTGAACAGTATATAAGGGGACTATGGCCCATACAATTTCCTAATTGTACCTAAAGTGAGTTGGAATTAATGTAAATGAGGAGGCGCTCATGCTTGAGGGCTTACAAGAGTTTTACACGTTGAGCATGTGGCGTGAGACACCAATGACCTTATTCAACGATGAGCAAGCTAGACGCCGCTTATAACATAAACAAATAAATACATTAATATCATAGTGTGATGGGTGAGTTATTGAGGTTATTGACGTGGGGAGGCAAGAGCGTCTAGTACTTGTCGCTGAAGTTTGGTGCTCCCCAAAAGGTAATAAATATTATATGTTTACTAACATGGTTCTAACACATGGCAGGTCAAATAGAGAAGTATTTTTTTCCGTTTGAGCCTGGGAATAAGTAAATAATTCAATTTACCTGTCATGTGAGTATTCTTTGATGACAGACACACTCTTTGGGTGAAGATGACTACGGAGAAAATCAGACCATACATAAACATCATCGTCCAGATCGTAGTGCTTCAATCCTGGAGGGTCATTAACCTTGGAGTTATCGGCATTGACCTCTGATGTATCCATGTCAGGGGTCGAGAGGTCATCTTCGTCATCTCCAACTTTGGGCTCACCCTGATGGTAGTACTCCTAGAGAGACAGAGTGTAATATGTTTTATTTTTTTGTTACTCTCTATAAAGTATTCCACATACTTCACTACCTACATTTATTCCCCAAATATAGGACGATCATCTCGAAAATATCAATCTTTTCAAATTGCTTTTTTTTTTTAAAACTGAATCTCCAAACACTATTGTACTGGTTAATGCAACTTCTCTGGAGTAGTCTATTTTCGCTCAAAGAGTGGTATAAAACATTACCTTTTCCTTTTGTTCTTCTGACATAATATGTCAGACGGATGAAGTTCCAGAATATGAGACAGAAAGAATCTGCTAAATGTTAATAATATAGATAGTAGTCCATGAACATTACAATTGAGGACCTTATCTACAAACAGAAATAAATTATATGCAATCTAAAATAATAAGAGTACCGATAGTAAATGAATATAGATTCTCCGTCTTCATGAGGAAAGTCTAACTCCATCTTGTACATTTGTAAATGTCATTATTCTTCCATACATACATACATCATCATTATCCTAGAACATTTCCTACTAATTGACAGAAAGCAGTATTGCAGACACATATAAACTTGTGAACAGCTATTTCAAGTTTTAAATGATCGTTTAGGTTACACTGTTGCGGGGAGACATTCAGAATGTATCCCTTGGACTGCTAAATTCTATAATTCCTGTTTGCCTCCCTTTGGCAATGTAACTTGTTGACTCCTTAGATGAATGAGTTAAGAAAGAAAAGAACATTACATACTTACATCTTGAGCCTCAAGATCAGCCAGAAATTGATTTTTGTGAGCAGGGCTGCTTTTATGGAGTGTGATATCGCCACCCCTATATACATCAATAAAAAAAGAAAGTTATCCCATTCTTTAATACTAGTTAAAACAAACAAACAACAAAACAAAACAAACCTTGTGATGAGGCTTGAATAGATACAATACTAATGTAGTGCTAGGAAATAATTGAAAATGTAATATGGGTGTGAATTACTGTTCCATGGTGGAATATAACACTAGAAAATAATCTAATGATTAGGTTGTATTTGTAATCAACCCTGTACCTGCCAAGAGTTCCAATCTGTAAAAACGAAAGGAAGCAATAAATTGCAAATGCAACAAGTAATGATGCCTTTCTGGTCTCTTTCAGAACGTTAACTACTGTAAAAGATTGTTCAGACATGACGCTGCAAAACTGTGGCAGTTTTTTACGGCTTCAAGCGTAATATGCTGCATAGTTCTCTTTACGTAAAAGATTGTCAATACTTTTAGTGATTGAATAGAACATCACCCATAATGTCATAAGCAAAAATCATGCAGATATTGGTATAGGAAATGACAAGAAAAAAATTGAAAAAAAGTTATTGTAAAAGGATAATAAATTTCTTTGTATACTAAAGTCAAAGTAATGAAATTCAGAATATGAAAAGGGAAAAAGGAAAAAGGATGAAATGGATGGGAAAAGGGGAGGGGAAGAGGGGTTTAGGAATATGCAACCAGTATTCTGATATATTTCCATCTTTGTTGGTGGTGTTATACATACCAGAGCACATCCTCTTCTGCTTTCAGGTCATACAGGATTCCTTCAGCTCGGAGTGTGTTTAGACTGCCCTTCAGATCCAGACACACCAGTCTTGGAGTGTATGTCTCCTCCCCCTGTTTGGGAGAAAGTGGGAACACTGCTTTAATGTGCTTTTACATCTTACAGAAAGAAGGAAACTGAACTGTATTGGTTTGTGAGTCCAATATTTCTTTCAAAGAAACTAGAGCCCAGAAAAGGGCTGGTAAAGAGCTTTTGGGTCTTGATTAGAGTTTCCTGGTAATTTTTCTCTTTTCCTTTGTTAGGTTTACACATCTCAGACATAAATTTGGTGCCATCGGTGGTTCAAATCTATTTATTTCTATATGAAATGTTTCATTATTTTCTCTATATTTTGTTAGTGTTTGATCACTATCAGTTTGTGAAAAACAAAAGCTGATTAATCAAAAATGTATTCTTTAGAAAGGAAAAAATTCATTCATAAAATAATTGTTATACACAATCTTACTCTACTCAACCTGTATTAACAATTACACAAGTATAGGGATATCATTCAGTTAAAAAGATCTAACTGATGGAGGTTCCCATTTCATTTAATATTTCAATTCTTTAATATAAAAGTAGAAAATACTAATATTCATAAGGCAGAAATAACAAAAAGTAATTTTTGCAAACTGAAGATCAACAGTTCAGATTAGGACATTCATTTCATTGAATATATAATTTAAAAAAAAAAATTCTTTTCAATACAAACCTGTAAAGTTCTTCCCTCTCTGAAAAGTACATCATTGTTGATTTCTTTTGGTATTGTCTGTGCAGGATTCTTATCATAGGTAAATGATGATTCCTGAAACAAAACAAAAAAAAGTAGAAGGTAAAACTTTAAAGGTAAAGACCAGTTCTGGTCATACGATTGCATTGTGAAAGAAACATTGTGCAATCAATCAGAAAAGGTTGATCATCTAGCATATGTGTACTGCAAGGTTCTGGAATCATCAAAATGATAAGAAATTTGTCCCAGTCTTTGTAAAGTTACAAGCACTATACACAGAAAGATGTATATGGGACTATAC
>BEXV01000811.1:126323-158515 GCA_003118195.1 Hemicentrotus pulcherrimus | reverse complement strand
GGGGGGGGGGGGGGGGGTGTTTTACCAAAGGCCTGCCATAGTTAAGTCAAACTGAAAGTCGATCTTAGTCTTTGTGAAACACTCCTCTGACCCATGAAGGTCATGCATGTCCACATCGCTATCGCAAACTTGATCATGTAACATATGAGAAGAAAAACACAAGGAGAAGTAAACTATTTTCGAAGCAAAATCGACTTTTAGAAACAGGACTTAAACGATAGATAGTCCTAAATGAAAGATTACTAAAGTCTTTATTAGGAGACTGAACTGTGTAACAATACCATAACAATACCAGTATGTTTTGCTACTCTTCACTTTTTACATTCCTCTTATTCTGATGTACTATGCATTGCATGACTTAAGAATCATAACAAATAGGGTATCATGTTAAAGAGGAATAAACACACTTTCTAATCATACTAAACAAAGTAATGATTATCCCATTACGAAAGTGATGTGATCAATCAAACTTGAGTTTCCAAACTTTTTTTGAGGGGTTATATATCTTACACTTGTGAAACTACTCACCTCAACCTTTAATAGACCAAATGCTGTACCTAACTCGTACCCTAGTACCCTTGTTCTAATTTAAAAACGACTCTTGACCAAAACCCTTACCATCTGTCTTTATTTTGTGAGAGGGGGTGGGAAAGTCGTGGCGAAGTGGTTTAAGGCGCTTGACTGAAGATGCAAAGGTCGAGGGTTCGAATCCCGACATGGCACTAATATCCAATGGCAAGATATTAACCTGCACTTGCTACTCTCCACCCAGGTGTTAAATGGGTACCGGGTAGGATGTGACCATTGTTGTTGGTCAGACAGTTTTTGAGTGTTTAGTAACGCCTGGCTGGAATGCTCCCCAGGAAGTGGAGATTGTGCACATGTGTATTGAATCCAATGACCGGGTAATAGTATATCTTTAAAGCGCTTAGAGACATTTGTATTAAGCACTATATATATATAAGCGGAATATTATAATTATTATTATTATTATGAAATAAACCTAAAGCAATTGTCACAGAAGAAGGTTTGGAGCTCCAGTATCATATGACTATCACTTTATCTTACAGAACATGAATCACTGGGTGTCCGGTTGGGTGGATTGGGATATGGCTCTCAATCTTCAAGGCGGACCATCCTTTACTGGAAACTTGCTCAATGCTCCTATCATCGTGGACGCAGAGAAAGACGTCTTCTACAAGCAACCCATGTTCTATCATCTGGGACACTTCAGGTATGGATTAATTGAAGAAATTGGATTGGGGCAAAAAATCTCTTGCCTTGCCCAACTCCTAATGACAAACTAACATACATATATGACTATGAAATGAGAATTTGTTCAGTTGTAGAAGTATGTGTACTTGAAGAAATTTGATTGAAAAAAAATATATCTTGGCTCGCCCAACTCCTCAGGAAAGATATATATGACCATGATATGTGAACTTTTTCAGTTGTGGGTTAAATTCAAGAAATTGAACTGTAAAAAGAAAAACATCTTGCCTTACCCAATTCCTAAGTATACTTGTCTATTTTTTTAACCATAAAACAAGAAATCTGTCATTCATGGCTAAAATGGAGAAATTTGATTGAAATAAACAATGTAAGAATGTACTCTCCATGAAGTGAGAATTTTTCGGTCAAGTGTACAATTCAATTGGGGAAGAAAACAAATCTTGCCTCATCCAGCTCCTAATTAAGTACCTGTATGACCATGTACTGCATAAAGTGTGAAGTCTTTTAATCATGGATTAAATCGAAGAATGATAGATAATTGTTTTGAGAGGATACATGTTGAGATAATCTTCGTATACAGTAGTAAGGAGCATAATCCCAGTGGCTGGTTATTTCTGTTAATCAGTTCAATACCGAGTCTAGCTCTCTCTTCGTAGACTCAATACAGGAGCCACTCGATTCCTGTCGGTAATGGGTTAACCATTTGTTGAATGTGAAGAAACAGGAAATGTATTATTTCCTTGCAAGATTACGATGAGGTGATGGTAATCCTAAAAGGAAAAGGTAACCAAATCTGGCTTTCTGCTAATGCCTAGTCAATTTATTAAGACATGTATACATGAACAGTTAATAACTATATTATTCATATCCCTTGTAAAGTTGATGTTTTTTTGTTTGTTCTTTGTAACTCAAGAATGAAAGTTGGAGTGTTTTAATCATTTTGTATCATTTAATATCACCGGTATGAAGATCATCCCTTATTAATGTTATCTGGGTATGCTTTAATTCATTATCAAAGTAGTTCACATCTCTACATCATTTAGAATCCTTCCCCTTGCCCTGTTTTTTTCTATTTTAGCAAATTTATTGTTCCTGACTCTCATCGTATACCCCATACCGTGGATTCAGACACAAAGTTACTGAGTATTGCATTCCAGCTTCCAGATCAACACACCTATGCCATCGTCCTTCTAAATAAGTAAGTAGTATCTTAGGATAGGGTAATGGCAAGAATTAATGATCTATTGCTTGGGTTGGGGGATAGGGGTGGGGGGGGGGCGGGGGTGACCCACCACCCTATAGGATGACCTTCAGCCTGATTCAAGAAGTATTGCAGTAGATGTATTTGAATATTGGTGAATTTATAGATAATTGAATTTGAATTTAATTCATTTCTCCACAGTAAAACTTACGAAGCCTGCTTTTGACCAAGTCTGTGTGATAATGTAAAGTCATCATGTAATAATTGCACGTGTATGGCAAATAGATACACATATAATAACATGAAGTTAGTTTCCTGTTTCAGTCTGTCTTTCATTCTCCCTTTTTGTGTGTGATTTCATCATATTTATAATGTTTGTATGTATTGTGATGTTTCAGGGAGGACCAAGCGGTAGATGTGACTATATCGGATCCTGATGTGGGTTATATCAATGCTAGGATTCCAGCCGAATCTATTCAAACCTACCTCTGGACAGACAAGTAAAATCATTCTAGGGGGGTGATTCATAAAGCTGTGCGTAAGGTTACGCATGACTTTAGAAATGGCTTGAATATGAAGAGCTGAATATGGGATTCTCAAATCCTTTTAATTGCATAAGCTAAAGTTGAAATATGCAGATGTAGATTAACCTTATCATTATTAACAAAATGCAAAGTGTATTTTTGGCTACAATTTAATTGATAATTAATGGGAAATACAGTCACACTTTGTTAAAATGTCAAGAATAACTTTGGGCATCCCATTTGGCTCTTCATATTCAAATCAATTGTAAAATCATTTACTTTACGCACAGCTTTATGAAACACCCCCAAGGATGAAGCTTCTTTCACTCATGACATGGTTGAAAACATGGCGGCAAAATGAAACGAGTTATTACAATAAAGTGCACTTCATGTTTCTGTGTCTTATAATAGTAATAGTCTGCAAGCACAGACTCTAATTTGACACTTTAAGCAGAGCCTAGATCTGTCAGTCTGTGGCTGTGTTAAAATAAGATTATAAATGAATGAAAGTGCCTATACAATATGCTGTCAGCCTAGTCTCACAATATAATATGCACGAAGACAGCTAATTTTTGTTTGTACATTAAGGAGACGAAACAGGACGTAACCAAACAAAAATAAGTACTATCGTATATATAATTAATGATTTTGTCATCACAAAAATGTTTTGTATTTTATTCCTGTTCTTTTTAAACATTGTCTGAGCTTATATTTTACATGTGAGTGAAACAAATGTTCAAGTTGAAAGTACATTGGACAAATAAAAATATTGAATTTAATTGAAACTAAAGATAAGTATCACTCTTTTTTGGGGGTCCATGTGGTGCACAGCCCCACATGCCATTATTATTATTATTGTTCTATTATTTCCACCGACAATTAATTATTGGGCTTTTCTCATTAGGCCCTTCATTATCTGTGAACAAGGCTTTTATGAAGTGTTGTAATCATCTTCGTATACCTAATAGTTAATTATATATAACTTTTTGTCATTTAAGATGGAATTTTTTAATCTTCAAGGTTCCCTGTAATTCAAGATGAAAATATTGAATTCTTTTAAACTTGACCAAATATTGAATTCCTTCATGATGATTGGAAAACTATTCAGATGATGTTAGGCCAATCTTCTTCTTGGGTTTTCAATAGATTTCCATACTTTCATGCTGTAAATAAAATGTTTTGATCATGAAAGCAATGCCTTATAATGTGCAATCACATCGTCATGCAATGAATATGGTTTCACTACATGTATACCTGAAATATATTTTATATGAAAATGCTAATTTTATGCTATCCAAATACCAATGCATGTCCTTGATTGAGTACTATGTATGATAAACTGAAAATAACTATGTGTGTAATATAGAATGTGCAAATTTCTGTTAAGTATGACCATTCCAAAATGATGTTTTATGTTTTTTTTTTAAATATTGTATGTAATGCTACACTGTATGAAATATTTGTTATATCAGGGATATGAGAGTTCCCTGGTTATATATTCATTTTATTATATTCATTGTGGAAATAAAATACCAACAATATATCAAAGAGTATAAAGGAATGATAGAATTCATGATAGTGAAAAGAGGGAAGAATGAAACAAATTCACAGTATATATGTTTGTATAAGGGGTGGTTAATATGTACAATCCAGACCCTTTGGGAAAACATAATTGTGTATTCATATTAAGCTTTCATAGCTTCTTTATTCTTGATTGATTTGGTTTTAGACCCTCTACATCCACCATGACCCTGAGCAATTTGTATGGTCTTAAAAGATTGGAGTAAAATAACAAAATGATGTGAATATTACCGGTAGTTGAAAACATATTGACAAGAATGCAGTAACGTGACTAGTTGGTTTGACGTGTACATTTGAATTTGAATGGTACATAATAATGTATTTGAATTTGAATTGTATATATATTTGCAACTCTTAATGACTTTTAACTTCTCATTATATTTAGAAACAAGCACTGTGCAATCCTGTGTTATTTTCATTTCCAAAGGAAATAAATGAAAAAAAATTGCAATGCAAATAACTTATTTTTTAGCTTATTCCTTGACTTTCTCCCTGTCCAGACTCGTTTGGCTTTTTCGGGTCACAACACATTCAACTCTACACATATTGGGTAGATGCAATTAATTTCAAAAATTTCTACACCAGACATGGGGACTGACCTTTAACGTCACCATTCGCAAGACGTGACTCAATTTCGAACCAGGGGTCGTCTGAGCCAGTTGCAATGCAGCAATGTTTTAACCCACAAAGATACCATGTTGGTATTATGCAAAGCAATTTTTCTTATATTATATAATCATTATTAAGCTCACCATTACACTCCCACTGAACTCGCTTTGATTGAAGCACTCAAATACACCCATCTTTTAAACCGAGCCAGACACAACAAATGAAATATTCCATATATTAAGTTTGCTTCAAGATTTAATCTCCAATCAACTTCTACTTGGCTTTCCAATATGTACAAATTATTTGGTCACAGAAGCATGATTCAATAATGTACAAGCATGAGAATGAACTTCAAATTCATAAAAAAAATGTCATTTGTCACTTTAAAAGCTCATAATCAAAACATATATTTGAACAGTTGAAAGAGTTATTGAGATAAGAATTGTCCATGGACATACAAACAGTTTGTTGATGCACCAATTATAGACAAATAAAATATATCGCCAAGAGCATTGTGCATGACAGTATGTCAATCTTCTTAAAGATGATCAACTGAATGGTGGTGAAATGATAAGTTTTTTAGGCACTTCACAAAGACACTTGCATTAAATATGGTTACATGATGAAACTGGCCTATTGATGTCATGTGTATCACGTCTATATTTTCTTTCCCATTTTTTTTATTCCTGTTCAAACCACGTAAGAATCAAGAGGAAACTCCTTTTTCTGATCTGGACTATACCTTTGGGCTAGTGCAAGGTACGTCAATGCTAAGTCACAGATTTCACTTCACTTTTTATCATATGGGACACATAACAACAAAGTCCCTTCAACTTGCTTTTATTAAAAAAAAAATAGTTATTAACCTGAGATGAAATTGCATAAATGATACTAATAATGAATATATTAATTCTCAATATACCAGATACCCTGCTGAATATATATGTAACTACATTATCAACAATTAACATGCTATAAACTTAAGTAGCTGAAGGATACATCTGTATCTCCCACAATCATGCAAACAAACAAACAAACAAACAAACAGTATTTACTCACATTAAAAGACCTTTCTTTTTTTTCATCTCATAGAACACATTTGATATAGCGGTTCCTGTATGTATAGTTTTGATAAACCCTCAAGAAATTTTCATCAGAATTTTAATTCTTTTTAAAGACATGTCTACTAGCAGTAATAAGCTACTGGAAGTTTCCCCCGACAGTGAAATTATCGAATTCAAATTATTTCTTATTGAAGTTAAACATGTAAAGGCATTCAAATTGTTTCAAACTTTGATGATAATCTGTCTTTGGAAGTACAG
Organism: Hemicentrotus pulcherrimus; assembly: GCA_003118195.1. Taxonomy (NCBI): domain Eukaryota; kingdom Metazoa; phylum Echinodermata; class Echinoidea; order Camarodonta; family Strongylocentrotidae; genus Hemicentrotus; species Hemicentrotus pulcherrimus. The sequence continues at coordinate 152,045 of BEXV01000811.1, read as the reverse complement.
CAGTATTTGCACTAAACAATATTACAAACTGTTACTAATTGGTGAAACAAAAGCTGGGCGAGTTGCAATAGTGTCCAGTTTTGATACAGCTCTACAGGAAAATCTGTTCCATGAGGAAGCACTGATAATTAGGTACAACTTTTTCTCCTTTGAGGATCTCTCCTCAAATTTTTTCAATAAGCAAATACATGTCACAGCTAAAAAGCACACATTTTTTGTAAGTAATATCATCACTTGGTGAATTGAAATAATGAAATCACAAGAAAAAAAGGTTTATAATTTTTTTTTGGTCCACTGTTTAGGATGGAAAACAGTAGAACACATCATTATACCATTTGTTAAGTATAAAAAGGGCTCCAATACTTTTGGAGAGTAACAAAAATACAAATATTGCAGTGTAACATTAATAATCTTATAGTCCTTTTATAATTGCAGTAAGGTACATGTAGTCAAATTCCCTACCACTGGTTCATACAATATACAATAGATTGTAGGAATACTGTCATGATCAAAGTAGAAACGTACCGGTAAGTAGAAAAAAAAGATAGTTACGATAGGTAGAGTAGGTAGAGTAGGTATTATAGAATGGGTTCAGCAATCCTTGCAATCTTGATTGGTTAAAAGCCGTTGTTTAAGAAACTGAATATACTAAATTTCTCTGATAATATAACAATTAAAACGGGAGTCTTTATGTACCGTTATTCTAATTTTTTGTTACCACCCGTGTTCGATAATTACTTTGTTCCAGTTGACAAGAGACATAATGTTAACACAAGACAAAAAAATAAAATTTTCTTGCCATATACACGTTTTAAAGTTACGAAAGGTAAATTCTATTCAACAAAAAGGGGGGAAATTATGGAATAATATTGACAACTCAATCAAACATGTAACCACTCTTAGTTCTTTCAAGTCCAAATTTAAGTTGCGTCTTCTTACCACATATATATGACTTCCTATGATACATACAATCACCATATAAATTATATCGTTCTGTATTATTATTGTGTTTTAGTTTGTAATGTCCTGTATACGTCTTGCATTTTGTTGTATTGTGAATTGTAATGTTTTGTATTTTACACATTTGTCATTTATGTTATGGGTCCACCCACTTCTCTCAAGCCATCGGCTTTATCGGGTGTAAATGACCCAGCACAATTCTCAATGTATATATATTGTATGTGATTTTTATGAAATAATAAAATTGAATTGAATTGAAAGCGAGTAAAGACAATGGACATAATTTGACTTACTGCATAAATCATGCATTAATAAGTTGCTATATGAGCAATCGATGTCAAAATTTGACTCTCAACTACTGTCATGTGTCCAGTATAAAATTTGTTTCATGTGTCTTGGAAAAATTTCATGCATCCAGTAAATCGGTTTCATGCGTTCTGTATATCAGTTTCACGCGTCCTGTAATTTTTTTCTTTGAATTCTGTGATATTTCTTTTTATGCCCATTCTATAAATCAGATGATGCGCTGTTTTTTTTTTCATGGGTCTGTAGAATTGTGTGTGTGCGGTAACTTTGGCGTGGCCTAAAACATATTTGTATACTGCAGAAGGCATCAAAGTTGGATTATAAATGCACATCTGGTTAAACCGACACAAACCTGTGTCGAGTGAGGTGCTTATGCATCAGTGCAGTATTTATGAGTGAGTTGCTTTCCAGAGGTAAGTTTGTATTGAGCGAGCAGGAACGATAGCGTCTAGGAAGCCGGTTGTGGAATGGTTGATGGCAATGGGAATGGGATCTTCTTGCCTGGGTGGAGGGAAAAAAAAAATATGATCATCATCGTCGTCATAATCACCATCAACATCAACTTTATCCTCATCATCTAAACTATTATCACCATCATTTTCATCATCAACATCACAATCATCATCATCATTATCAATATCATCATGATCATCGTTTTCATCACAAATGTAATCACCATTTAATCTTCATAATTACCATCATAATCTGCACCATCATCTCCATCATAATCATTATAATCATCATACATACCAATGATTTCAATGGATCAAGTTATCTAATATTCCACATTCTCTACCTAGCGCCTGTAAGCCAATAACCCAGTGTAAACTTAATATGAGTAACTGCCTTTCGGCTTCTAAAATACTGTTTCAAAATATTTATTTCAGTTTCAGTTGTGAAGTATAATTGTTTACACATACATGTTTATTAAAATCCCTGTAAGAAAATTACTGACCTTAAAAAAAAAGTAAAATTAAGTAATCGATTTCAATAGCAAGGATTGCACCACAGAACAAATAACTCTAGTACCATACATATTGGGGTACTTTCAACGAAATTCCCACCACTGTCACTAACGACATCATCATCATCATAGTTTCATAATGAGGGAGAATTGTAAAACAAGATCGACTGCTTGAAGGCTATAGGTCAAGAGCCAGGACTTACACATTGATGACCACCAGAGCTACTATGCCGTCTGGTCTTAGGAAGGAGATCGCCTCGAGCTTCTGGTCCTCATGCTGGTCTATCTTTAGACCCACTCTGCTAGAATCAGGAAGAACAAACTTGCTGCAAGGGGTCCATGAAAGAGGAATTGAAGAGCATTTACTCAATTATCAATCAGTAGCATCATGAAACAACATACACTATAACTCTCACTATGAACATGACGGACAAAGAAAGCGGACAAAATATATAGTTCCTCATTCTACCCTCAACAATTGCTGTGGTAGACAAAAGAACATCCTTTCGCTGCTATTTTGTAAAAATGTGTTGAACAGGTGTCACATGCACTAATGGGATGTTCCTTTGTCTACCAGAGCAATTATTGAGGGTAGAATGAGGAACTGTATATTTTGTCCGCTTTCTTTGTCCGTCATGTTCATAGTGTCTTACCCTGATGATAATCCAAGTCTTAATCCTAGCTGAAATCCTAATCCTAAAACACATTCCAGTTTCCATCCTTTATAGGTTATTATATTAATCATGGCATTTTACATTATTTTCAATTCTAGTGACCGAATGAGGCTACCCAAAGCATAAATCTGATCCTAGCCCTTACCCCACCACTAATCCTAATCCTATACCTAACGATCCTAATGTTAATGTAAATTAAGATTACAAAAGGGCTACTGACAATAATTGACTTTATTCTAATATCAAATTAAATCAAAATTGGAAAGCACTGGGTATAGACAGAGGCTAGCGGCACCACCAACGCTATGAAAATAAATGCAGACAAAAATCATTGTTTTTTAGGGTTTATATTAACAGTTTATGACAGAGCTAAACAATCACAATATTTAGAGAAAGGAAGAACAAATAAGCCTTGGCGGGCCTCACCTAAAGTGACCTAGATGGTAGAACATGGGTTGTTTGTAGAAGACATCGTACTCTGCATCAACGATGACAGGAGCATTGAGCTTGTGAGCGATCCAGCTTGGACCACCCTGGATGTTGAGGGCCATATTCCATTCTACCCAGCCTGTCACCCAGTGATTCATGTTCTGAAGAAAGAGAAGATGATGTTCTCAAACAATTGTCAAAAAAGAATTTTCAAAGATTTTTCATCAAAGCCCCACTGCGGTACTTAAAGCTACTTGCTCCCTCTACATAGAAAAGAATAGCAGTGGCCTTTGTTCCCCCATGATCCTCTTTTTCTTATGTTAATTGAGAGCTGAGTTGATGAGATAACCAACAGTCAGTGACCATGCTGGGAGGTCTAATTCCTCCAGGCCAAACAAGTGCACACAGGCTTTAAAGTAAAATATCACCTAAAAATGCAAAAATATTTTACCTTTCTTTTCTTCAGAATTGTGCCCCAACCCAAAACCCCCTTTAAAAAATTCTTGGACCCCCTGGTTATAATGACATCTATCTTACCTCTATGATGCTCTGTGAGAACCTTTCTCCTCTCGCCCAACTTCCTAAGTCGACCTTGACACCAGGAGTCTCTGAGGTGCCCTGGCACGCCTCAGTGTAAAGGATAAACTTATCGGGGAAGAGGTCATTGGTGAGATCCAACTTGAGGGGCGGAGCCTCTTTGTCCCAGTACCAGTGAACCGCGATACCTTTGATGTACTTCTCAGCCTCTGAATCACCAAGCACCTGAAGAGAAAGAATATGAGGGAGTGTGATTTTAATCCTTACAGCAAGGTGTTACAGCGAAAAAACGATACAAAGGGGACAAAAAGGAAAGATATATGTCCAAAAGAAAATTGGCACAAAGCTTATATTACATTGGTCTAGTGTTATCCCCCACTACTCTCTCTCTCTCTCTCTCTCTCTCTCTCTCTCTCTTTATTGTTCATCCTCCTCTGTCCCCATCTCCTTCTCTCTCTCTCTCTCTTACCTCTCATTCTAGTCTCTCCTCAGTATCACTTTCTTTAAACTGTATATCGCTTACCACGACCGGCCAATCAGGTAGCTCAAATCTCTGATCATCGAGCATCATGATATTGACATGTCCCAAGCCATGTTCCTCCAGGGTGGGGCCTAGGTCCCGCTTTACAAAGTCTCTCTCTAGCTCGGGCGTCAGGTAGTTGCAGGCATTGGGCTGGTCCTTGATAGCCCCTGCCCAGGGCTCATTCTGTATCGTCATACCCCACATGGACACGTTGTGCTTGGCGTAGCCTTCGATAAACCTTCAGGATAAACAACAAATGAACGATTAGGTACACATGTATTGTTGGGAGATAGAAAGAGAGAGAGAGAGAGAGAGAGAGAGAGAGAGAGAGAGGGGGGTGGGTATACTTGATATAAGACTGTAAAATGAGAAGCATTTATGAGCATGGAATTTCGCATATTTGTTAAGTCGTCTAGATTTGCTAACTAAGGTTTTATGCCAAAAAGCCTACAATTAATTCAATTCAATACATGGACTATTGCGATTCTGGTAGGTTTCATGTTGTGAAATCAACCTTCATTATCAACTTATAACAGTTCATGTTTCTGGTAATACAGTAGTTTGGAGCAAAGAATGATGATTGTTTTCCACCTCAATCTGATCAGTATCCTGTCAGTGAACGATTTGTAAACCTGTTAATACAAGACAAGGTCAGATCACATGTTGTGCGTTTTCTTGCAGACTTTTTATTCATCCCTTAATACTTGTTCATTGGGAAATCCCTATGATTTGGATATATTACAAGGAGAATCAAGCACTGCTCAGTCCCTACTTCACTTTGTAATGTGAAAAAGAATGCCATTTAGGCATGTGTACTGGAAAAGCAATTATACTGAAAATGGGATAAGGAAGGAAAAAAGATAAACATGTATACCTAAAACATCCACTTTCTATTTTTGCTTAGAAATTTATACAGAGCCCCTTAATGCAAACCAGAAATCTGTTGACATATTGGAGTGAGCGAAACCTAAATAGCATATAAAGCTACATGGACACAGGTACTTGTGATGAAAATGAAACTTAGTAAAGTAATAAAGATCATAATAGAAATATAAGTATCTGAGGATGTTTAAGTATTCATAGAAAGAAAGAAAAAACAGATGCAAAACAGATATTTCGTCAAGCATATATCAAGCATCAAATTGGAACAGTACAATCTCCATAATAAACCAAAAATAGAAAAATACAGAGAGGGAGCCTACTTGATTGTTGATACATATACTTCTGATTCCAGCTGATACCAGTATAGGATATACGATGGGGTGATATGGTGAATTTTTATGTATCCAATAAAAGTGCAGACTCTCTTCATTTATTTCATTCATGATCAACACAAAACACTAAGGTCTTCTGGACAAAGATTCTAAGACATTCCATGTTTCAAATTCCAGGTTTTTAACATTCATAGTTTAAGAAACATATGTTTCAATTAGAGTAGTTGACAACTGCCATTTTGTAACTAAATTGTCAAGAGATTTATTATTGTTTCTATGAATACTTAAACATCCTCAGACACTTATATTTCTGTATAGGTTTCTAATACTATTTCATTTTCATCACAAGTACTCATAGCTTTATAAGCTATTTAAGTTTCGCTCACTCCAATATCTCATTATTTCAATGAAGTATGACATTTTTAAAGGGCACCAAAACTACATGTACCAATCATCCCTCAAAGCAAAAAAAACAACAACAACTTGTACTGCTAGAATGTATTAAAAAGATCTTTTGAAACTTTATACAGCATTCTACGAGTCAACAGTTACGAGTATGAAGTAAATAAAGAATTAGAAGAAAGTAGAACCCTACACATGGGACCCAAGTCAGACCAGGGCTCCGTGCAAGCAATAATCTACGTATCAACTATTCTATCAACTATTCATCTGTGGCTTTCAAGATAATTAAGCGTGCAATATCTCTCAAAAGAAATACTATCTAAACTCATATTGTCAGTAACAAAGAACCCCTAACATGCACAGAAAAAAAAAAAATTGTTGGTGATTGGCATCCTTTAAACTCTATTTTTATCTTTATCATGTACCACAAGTATCACTTTGTAAAATTTGAATAAGGTTTCACTTTGTTTATCTTTTTATGTCTGTTATAAAATTTCCTGTCAATTTTTAGATATCAGTTTCTCAAACATCCTCTTCGCTTCTATCCTGGCATCCTGGTGATCACATTTATAAATTATTTCACTACCAAAGAAGGAAGTTAAGAATTGCTAATAAGAGTCCACTAATATAAGAATTTCTTAAAGCCAGTTTCTGAATTGATTCCAATGAAGTAACTTGCAATATTCAGCAAGCAATGGAATGAATGGTGTTATTTGTAAAGTACAAATTACTTTTGGGAAATACATGTATGTATTTTTATAATTAGGGAAGATCTAATTACTTCTCAAAGCTCATTTATAGGTGATCAGACATTTACTACAGCAATATTTCCTTGAAGCTTTTATTTAGTCAAAGATGTCAGGCAAGGTCTTAGCTAGTCTGAACGTACAGACTCTGATTTGACACTTGACCACAATTCCTAAAGCAATGAGCAGAGCCTAGTAAGTTTCTGGCTGTGTCAAGAGCAGCTTAAGTACAGAGCTTATGGTGTGCGGTAAACCGTGCTGTTAGCATAGTCTCACTGTGCAGACACTGTTACGATAGACTGACATAGTCTGCAGGCAGAAACTCTAATTTGACACTTCTCCACAATTCCCAAAGCCTTGAGCAGAGCTCTGTCAGTCTCTGTCTGTGTCAGGAGCGACCTCATTACAGAACCTACAGTAGTCTCATAACGCAGACACAGTCACTCACAAGGACTAACACGGGTTCGTGCCTACAATCTCGGGCTCCAGCATGACTGGACGTATTAGAGATTTATACCATTAAGCAATAGCTGCCATAACATATTATGTCACACAATCTAACAACATGTTGATTATATGAAATGTGCAACAGCATGAGTATTTTTATCTTCTCAGGGAGAGAGAGGGAGGGAGAGAGAGAGAGAGAGAGAGAGAGAGAGAACAAAAAAGAGAGAGAAGATTAGGGTTTAGTTGCAATTGGGTTTAGGGCTAGGCTTAAGTCTTGGGTCAGGTTTTGTCAAGGGTTGCTGATGCAAGATATATGACTGATGTTTGACATTGCTCATTAACCACCTTGCACAAGAATATACATGTACATGTATATATCATACAATCTGAATTCAAAGTGATATCAAAGCCTAGAGGAATGTGTAGCGGAATGAGATAATATTTGTGGTCTTACTTGGCTAGATACAAGGCGAGCGTCTTGTAGTACTTGCCACCAGGCTCCCCAATGACCTGACCCCTGTATCGGTAGGTGCCACTTGTCTTCATCCACTTCGGAGGAGACCACTGCGTACAGAAGAACTTTAGAGGGCGCACACTGGCTTCCATGGCAGCATGAAGGACGGGTATCTAAAGGAAGCAAGAATTAAACAGGTTAAAGGAAAAAGATAAGAGCTTAGTCATTGAAGTCAACTTTTGTTTTTTCTTGCAGACAAGATGTTTATTTAATTTCATAAAAGATTATTCAAACAGGCATACAGTCCTCTATGTTCCTTACTGTTGTACCCAAAGATCGTGTATTCCAACTACACTCTGTATTTCATTTTTATTTTGGTTCGATACTTCAGTAACAAAATGGAAACAAAAAGAGTACCGGTACATTACAGTATAACAGGAAAGATTATCACAAGTACAAAATAAGATATAATATATAAGGTCTGTTTATTAAAACTGGAGCAAAAATCATTCTGCCTACATGTATGCTGCTTACAAGCAAAAAAAAATTCTCAAGAGTACTTGAAATTTTACACAAACATGGGTAACAAATATGATCAAGGCCTCCGTCCTATGGAGAGATGCAATCGACCAAAATCAATTGCAAAAACAAGATGGAATGCTTTTTTGGGGGGTTAAAATCCTGACGGAGTAACACTGTAAATAGAATAAGTTCGTACCTTATAGTTAATGTCCTCGTCAGCTAGTGAGAAGTTAGTCAGAGCAAAATCATTTTCCGACTCACAAAGACTGTACGGTCGCTTAGAGAAATCGCAGGTTCCAATGTTGATCCTTGAGAATGTGTACTCCAGTCCTGAAAGAAAATGGCAGGATATTTTAGATTGTATTTTCCTAATCCATGCTTTTTTAATAGGACCCATTGAAGAAATCTTTTCAGGAAGGTGATTAAATCTTGTGTAATCATACATGCCATATCTGCAGTCATCACACATTGGTTCCATGCCTTATGACCGTTTCAAGGAAACAAGCAAGTAAATACAAGCGCTTACAACTGTATATACATGTTCATGTAGGATGCTCACAAATTGGTAGACATTTCCATGGGGGAAGAAAAGGAAAAAGCCACACCATCTTTGCAAGATTCATAGTCTTTTGGTGCAATCAGCACATCATGGTCATGCGTAATGTAAAACAGGCTAATTATTACATTATGGCACAAATTATTTTTAAATATTTTTTATTGCACATAATTTGGAATTAGGAGTTTTAAATTTTTTTCTTCTTCCTGTTTTGTCTTTTTGTGACCAACATCCACAACAGCATAAAGAACAAGCACAAGTGTGTTGTTGATAAGTCTTTAGCCCAAAAGAGGTTTTAAAATGAAACAAAGCACTTCATGGATTGAGAGGTCAGAGAAACAAGTTTGACATTTTCTATGAGACAGAAGAAAAAAAAAATCTCTTTTTTTTTATTCTCAGGAGTAATAAAAATATACATGTACTGTAGTTTGATCACCTCCAAATGAACTGTCTTGTATACATCATGATCATCATTACATGATCTGTCATGGGATTTGTCAATCTATCAAATATTTACATATTCATGAGTGCACTGTTATGGACTTTAATATTTGGTGATGCAATGCTATGCATGATACCTTAATCACCAATGGTACGCTTATCGACGACACGAGGAGGACATGTCACATCATCAAGAAACCATTGTGTTTGTATTTTGAAGATATACATGTACAAATAAGGAATTTGAACTCTGGCAGTGTACACATACGCTCAATACTGACTTGGCCCAAGCCCAATATTTGCCCCGCCCCTCCCCCTTCCCCCCCTCCCTCAAAAAATCCTCACAAATTGCAGATAAAAAATGTACAATTCTAGATACAAGTAGTGGCAAAAAAACTCATCTGCGTACACTGTATCAAGAAGTAGACATTGGCAATCAAAGTGCTACATGTAGTGTACAGGGCATAATAAATATGTCAACTCTCACTGCGCCATGATGGTGGTTTAAATATGTCAATATATAAAAAAAAGATGTAGCATACTTTCCAAACCCTAGTTTCTCTTTACCTGGGGATTACATACAAAAAATAAAGAGGCATGTTTAAGGCCTTTCCCAAATGATAATACAAATACTCTGTTATTACACTTAAAGGGACTTGGTAACATTGTTCAGATGAGAGAAAGAGAGAGAGAGTGGTGCTAAGGAAGTGACTTCAATGCTAAATGTACAATTAAAGACAATCTGAAAATGTAAGTGAAAACGGACCATTATTAATGATACAAATTGGGAAAAACTGATCTGATTGATTCCTTAATTCCCCAAACTATATCATTACACTTTATTTACATTCTAGGTGAATGTCAAAAAGCAATAAATTGGCTCTATCTACCATTCCAGACACAATGGGTTAATGTCCTTCTGGTTCCAAACAGGCAGGACCAAGCTTGCTTTGAAGAGCAATGTGCAACTAAACATGACCCACTTTTTTTATCTCCTAGACAACATTAACTCAGTAATTGGTCATACACATTGAAATGTAAATGTTTGCGAAGGACTTGATCAAGACATCAAGTGTCATTATATTCTGATAAGGTACATGTATATAATGTTTGATGATAATTTAAGAGATTATCACCCTGTGCTCTCCTTTAAAGAATGCTATAAGGTTTAGCCGAAATATATGTAAGCAGATCCTGTCTATTTCCAAGGACAATACCAAGGACCATCCCGTTGGATCTTTGGCACAAAGTGTGCAGAAGAAATGGGTAATGAAAATGACACATCTCACTATGAAGAAGGATTGGATGGCAATTAACCAACGAGAATATAAATTAAGCATCAACGGAGGAGAGGAGAGGAATAGTTTTGAGGTGGCTGTGAAGGAATGTACGATTGGTGGATTGTGGACGTATCCAAGGACCTCTACAACACTTCCGAGCACACCTTTGAGGTGTCCCATGAGGTCCTTCAAGGAGCCTCTGAGGATGGGCTCTCATCAATGTGCAGGAAAATGGAATATATATAGGGCAAACTCAGTATATTTAGGGATTTTAGGCTACATAGAATTTCGTGAATATAAACAAATTTAACCATGAAGGCCAATACAAACCTCACAGCCTGATTAAATAATGAATTCAAAATGCTTTACGATAAGCTACATGAAATATTTCGATTATTTCCTTCATGACTGAGGTCAACACCGGGAAAAATATTCCAGTGAGCGAAAAGCCCAATCAGACAAATGTAGGAGGAAATTTGTAAAACTTGTATGACAGCATGAATAACCATGAATTGGGTGCAGCTAGTCTAACATTAAATCCAATTTTCAGTGAACATGCTGGGGCTTGTTTCATAAAACTTGATAACAAAGCTAATTTTCTATGACAAATTTGCTCTCAGCCAATCAAATGCCACGATTTCAGTAGCTTATACATACATGTACTAACAGTTCTTGTAACTTGTTATTGAAAACAAGTTAAATAAAACAGGGCCCATATCCTACATCTTTCAAATTGTTACATTGTAACTCAAATATGACAAGTCAGAACCTCAAATCGGAAGAATGTACATTTCAAAACTGTCATTTCCTATCGTGGTGTAATTTTGTCCGAATCTCATTTGAGTCCGATCATGAGGTTTGCGTTGGCCTCAAGATATACATGTATTTTTTTTATACTAACCGTCAGCAGAATAGTAGGACCTGATGAGGTGGTTCTGGGTTGCAGCTGATAGATTCTTGACAGAGAGAGCCATAGAGTCAGTTACAGCACCACCAAAACCCAACACCTTCTGGTACAATTCTGATGTATTAATAGTCAAATTGACTGTAGAAGCTGACAAAGAGAAATAATAGAAAACAGACATATTGAATTTAATGAGTATAATATATTTTTAAGCATGAAGATGCAATTTTTTTCAGAACTTTACAAATGATAACAATTGGAAATATTCATTTTCATAAATATTTTTAAAAATGGATCAATTATACAATCATCAAAGTACAGACACAGAGAAAGGGGATGGGAAGAGGAAGAAGGAATACAGAAAAGTAAAGGGAGGGGTAAAATGTTCATATATATATATATTCTACATTATCTACTACAAGCGCAACTCTGAATACATTTAAAAAGAGATACAAACAATTACGTTTTTGTGAATAGTATTTTATTAGCTTTTATATAATATGCAATCAGGTGTTAGATGTTACATGTAGATGTTAAGTGTAAGGTGTTAAGTGTAATAGTTTAAAATTCTTCATTATGTTATACATGTAGGGACCAGCACAAAACAAGACTTAATTGTTCTTTTTTGCTGGTTCCTCATTAGTATATATATTTGTATTTTATGTTTCTCTTTCGTTATGTTATTTGTATGTTCTTTATTTATTTGTAAATATCAATGTTATAATCATGTATGTTTTGATATGAGGAATGAAATAGAAAAATGAAATGAAATCTATTATGTATGTAATTTTTGTTTATACATTGATGGATTAATAACCAATGTAGGATATACATGTAATGAGTTTCTTTGTCACTGAGACATCTTTTTGTGGAGATGAAAAGACGAGAAAGGGCAGAGGAGAAGAAAACATTTTTGTTTGCTTTGAGGCGAGGCTTTGAGCTCACATCTCACAAATTGGTGACCTGACATTTTCTCCGGGGGAAAATTGTTTGGACTTTATTTTGGCAAAGTTATAGGCCTATTAGGTTAGAATACTAGGGTCAGGGTTGCGATATGGTGTTAGGTTAGATTTATGGTTAGGTTTAGGCAAAATGTTTGGTCCAGGATTGATTTATGAACTGTCTTGAAACAGCCTACCAGTGTCTCTAGAAACTGCTACCAGCATCAATTCATTTAAAACAAACAAAACAAACACTTTGTATAGCATAGTCTGACATCCACGCAGGCACTGATTTATAAAAAAAATAAATAAAAAAAAAAATAAAAAAAGCAGAAACACAAAGTTGCAAACCATCCAGAGATTCCTAATAAATTGCGGTACTGTTTAATTAACTATATAATTACAAATCTTATTTCTCAATTTTCTTATGTATAACCGATTTTCTTATAAAATTGAAGATATTATGGCGTATATATTCAATATTGAATGAACGCCATTAAACAATTACCTACAACAATAACAACTGATTTATAGACCTACGTTTAATGTATTAAGTGATCTGACCAGGAGATCTACAGGATATCCTACAATCCCGTATAGATGATGACGATGATGATGATGATGATGACGATGATGAACTTGAACTTGTTTACAGTAGGAAATTGATGGCAGATCAATTATTGCTGGAGCAATTGTTTTAGAAACCCCTAATGATCAAGTTTTCATTCTAATAAAATATGGACTCGGTAAATTTACCTGAAGCATGAGATTTGGCTGAAATAGGTGCTATTCTCTTTGCAAACCGATCACTTGCTTTACTGGAAGTGTAGTAAGTAAAATGATCTGGAAGCAGAGGTAGATATCCTTCTATGGTGTCACAGTATGTGCTGTTACACTGGCATACAAAGCTATCTCCAGAGGCAAACTGGGTCTTGTTGCATGGAAAATACTCCTGACCTGTGGAGATGAGGTAAAGAAATGTATTCTTGAAGTCATTTTGAAAATACATGTATCATAATAAAATGCAGGTATATCATAACAATTTCATTGTTTGCGATTGAGCGAGATACTGTATAACTGTTTAATTTTCATTTTAAAGCAAGAAAATATATTTACATTTCGTCTTTTTTTTACTTAAAGAAAAACAAATCTATTTTGTTGGGTGATACATGTACAGTGTAGGTAATTTCCACTAATACTATCTCAGCTTAGGCTTTTAATACCAATCCTTCTCCTGAATGCTATTGAGGATTCTCCAGAACTAAAGAGATGTGGGAAATAGCTAGGGTAGCCACAGTAAAGACAGAGCACACATGCTGTGCATGACAATTTGAAAATGATCATGATATCCTTAAAATTTGAAGTTAAAATAACATTAACAACTAGGCCAGGACCCTCAATTTCTTTAGTACATGTTTCATATCACATAGGGTTGATATATAGGTAGATTCTAGTTCTACCGGTAATTTTCCTTGAGATTGGAATATTGTTTAAAAAATAAAGGTAGAATTTACATACGGTAGACTAGATCTAGACCGAATTTTTCTGTCTCTTTCGTTCGTTAGCCTCTTATTGGGGTAGGGTCGGCTCTCTCTCTTTAGACCCTACCCCAATAAGAGGCTAACGAACGAAAGAGACGGAAAAATTCGGTCTAGATCTAGATCTAGTTATTTAAGAAATTGGAATTTGACATTTTTAGACTAAAGAAAGAAAAGAAACTTGAACACTTTTATTTAATTTGGCTTAATAATAAGTTAATTACCATCATTCTTGCTCTGAGTTTGACTAGAAGACGAAACTTAACTGACACTGAAGATAATCACAGCAACAGATAAACACATATGGATTTTCACACTTGGTTGAGTGACCCCTCCTTGGCTTTTCCGACCCATTTTGAATCTTCGCAGCTGCAGCTCAGTAGATCCTCTCCACACGACCGCCAGCCAGCGCCAACAGATTCTCCGCAACTGGAGCGCTGCCTCTCCTCCTCGAGCTTCCGCTCGCCCTTCAAACTATGTCAATTTCAAATTCAAGTTGTTTGGCTATTCAAACGTTGGTTATTAATTTGCGACACAAGAAGTTAAGTCTATATAGTCGCAGTAAGGCATGGATTTAATTGATGGAGCAGTAGTCGACTACTATCGTTCACATCATCCAGTAACACGTACAAATTGAGTGACGGGTACACAGCACGCATAAAGCGCTCGTATATACAGTTCATTCAGTCGAGTCGTCACCGTACAATTATCTTTGTATTTCATAACATAAAGCCGTAATATGTGTTGGTCATGTTACTAAAGCTTGCCCACGTGATCATAACACACACACATCAACGCCGCGCTTAGTTCACGCCCCCACAGTATGAGTACCGTAGTACTAGTAGAGCTCAGAGAAGTAGCTTGACCTAGATTATACCTGTGTAGTCCTAGGCCTACCGGTAGTCTTGACAGAAAGTGTGTATATAGGGTACGTCTAGTAATATAATTTTTATGAATACATATAGTTTCATTTCCTTACCTAATTAGGCCGAGCCCGAGGCGGGCTGGGGGTGGGGCAGGGGGCGCGGACCACTGCCCCTCACCTTTTCAGGTACTCCAAAAGTTCCTCTTGAAAAGTGAGCTTTTTATGAGTGCCCTAGCTAGCTAGCTATAGTAAAAGTGTCCCTTCAGGCCGGCCGGCCCCTAGCTTTCACCTTTGATAAGCCCCCCTTTTTATTTTGACACCTTCGACAAGTTCCCACCTTCCTTTGCAATAAGTGTCCATTTTTTCATTCTCATTAATACCTTTTTTAACCTCTATACTAATTAAGTGCCCCTTTCAGGTCTTTTCACCTCTGATAATTGCCCTATTAAAATCTGAGAGGTGCCCCTTTTCCTAATTTGTAAAAGTGCCCCTTCCCCTTTAAAAAGCTACCCCTTTTTAAATTGTATAAGCACTCCTTTATTTTCACAATTGCATATACGTGCCCCTTTTTATTTCTAATAAGTGCCCCTTTTCCTTAAGATAAGTGCCCCCATTTTCGTTCTTATAAGTGCATGCCCTTTTCATTTCTGGTAATGACCTTTTTCAGGTACAAGAAGTTACTCCTTTTCACTTCAGATAAGTGCCCCCGTCACGTCCGATAATTGTCCCTTAATTTTCCCCTATTTGGACACGTACCCTTTGCCTTTCTAATGATTGCCCCGTTTAGTTTAACATGTGCCTCTTTTTAAATTTTTGATAAGAGCCACTTCCCCGGCCTTCATGAAAAACCCCTTTTCACCATGATAAAATGCCCCAACAAAAATCTGATGGGTGCCCATTTTCCATCCTCCTAAGTGCCCTTTTCACCCTGGTGAGTGCCTCTTTTCAGGTGTAAGAAGTGTTCCATTGACATAACCTTTGTATACTTTGACAATTGCTCTATTTTTTTCTTCTAACAATTGTCTTATACCTTTCGATTGGGCCCTTTTCCTCTCATCATTAAACGTATGTGTCCCTAACTTAAAGAAATGAATTAGAGCAATTTCCCCTGAAGCAAGCTCCCTCGGATTCTAATGTAGATGATATAATTGTGTTACTTATCTAAGGTCTTTTTGGTCTTCCGTTATGAGAATGTGCTTATAACCCCATCAGGATTGGGTTTTTTCCTCTTTATAAAATGTAATTTTTTGGGACTGCAACCTCACAAATCTTTAAATTTTCCATTGCTCGCTCACAAGTGAATGACCATCACGCCCAACTTCAACGCCCATCACTTTCCTATCTATCTGTCTATTGACCTTGTTATTCCTCCCCCTCTCTCTCTCCCCCTCTCTCTCTCTCTCTCCTGTAACTTGTTTGAACACTTTTACCTTCAGTACATTCTAAAAAATCAAACTTTCAAACCAAGAAAATTGGTTGTACTTGAATATTTTTTTACATGAATATCTTTATTCTTTTATTGACGTTAAAAATAAATACTTGTCTCATCCTCATTTGGAATGTGCCCGATCTATGTTGCGTGAAAGGAAAAACAACAAACCGTGTCAACATTCCCTCATTATTGCATGAATTCTTACTTGGCAGATATAATGTGCACATGTCTATGTTTGTGTCATCTTTACACAAAGTATATGGACACGTTTTACTATTTACAAGTGTATGAATTTATGGACAAAAATAAGATATTTCTATCATTTGTCTTGACTAAAATACACCCTGATGATATTATATGAGAGAAGCATGCATTCCTTACAGTAACAAATATTACAGTTTTAGCATAATTCTACTTTTGTTAACAGTGCAGTACAGAAATGAAAATCACAGCACACGAGTTTATGTTTATTATGTAGCACCAGATATTTTCAAGAAAAACTTTAAAAAACTTCTTTTAAAGCTTATCAACACTAGTGTGGCTAGGAGGGATTAGACCACACAGCGAGGTCACTGACAGGTGGCTATCTATAACTCAGCCATCAAATAACATAAGAAATAGAGGATCATGGGGGACCAACAGGCACCAATTGGGGAAGTTTTCTATTTAGAGGGAGCAAATAGCTACAAGTAGGCTGTGGGGCTTTAAACAAAAGAAAATAACACACACACACTAATAAAGAAGTGCTAGTGGGGAAACCATATTTTCAGCTCAAGATTTGTGTGGCTAGAATCATGTCTGTTCAAACCTATATACAAAGTACAGATGGAGTTAACCAATGCCTAGTACTTTTCTGTGTCATTCGTACTTTGACTGATAACACATTGAAAAGCAACAATGGTTTCTCAAACACTACATTCTTTACCGTTCAAGTTGGAGACACTTCTATTCCCATACAATAAGATACACCTTGACTCTCCCCTTCTTATTTATTATCAAGTTCTTGAGGTTGGTTTTCACATGTTGGCTTTCAAGTATCTGTTAATTGTAGTCAAGCAGCCCCGGTCCTGTTGTGCAAAATGTGTTCTGAAGATATATATCAATTGAATAATGGCATTTCAAATTATTAGGTACTGGGGAAGTTTATATAATTTGTTTACTGCACTGCATACCACATAAAGGTCGACTGTAACAATACCACTACATAGAAGTTCGCAGAAACAGTATGTAACCGATTTCCTTCCCATTTCCTTCCTCTTAATAAGAAAATCACGAGTTTTCCGATAGATGTAGGTTGGAGCATGACTAAAATTTTTGCATTTTAAAAGTTTGGTAAGCAAATATCAACAATACAGAAGTGTCCTTTGAAAATACTAGGCTTAGTTCCACATTAGCAGGGCACTTCCTGCTGACCTTTGATCTTAAAGAACTACGGTAAGTGAAGTTTTAAAGTCATAAAAAATATTCAATTTGTACATGAAGCACCTAGATTCCACAACAAAATAGCTAGATTGATACCAGTACATAAAACGTATGTAAAACATTTGAAGATCAAACTTTCTTACTTTTTAACCCATTGAATACCATCTGAATTTGCTATAATACATATTTTCATACACACAAGTTTTACCGGTATGGGTTAACTCCTGTTTCAGTATTAAACATGTTGATAAAATCAATTTGGCTCGTTGTAGATATCTTTAAAGGCATTCAGATTCAAATTGGCAAGGACACATATATGTAACTCACAAAATAATCTGTATCATGTGTGAAAAAATAAAATAAAATATAATATAATATGTCTAAATAAACATATATGCAATCTTTCTCTGATTTCACCATCATTACAATCTGACGTCATTCCTCCGATCAAGATGAAATCCTTAGTCATGTTACATGTTAACCTGAAGATAGTAGCAGGTTATTTTAATATTAAGCTGTAATACAGTCCAACATGTGCTTCTTCGTGGAAGGCAACAATAATCCATTAATGAGTTGTACATCATCTAAAAGCCAGAGTTGAAATCCACCTCATGTGGATTCTTGAACTTAAATAATTTCATTTCAAAATAATAAAATTTCATCTGTTGCGAGCCATAAAGATGTTAACTATCTTTTCAGAAATACAGGCCATTGCCCTTCTGGATATCGGCGGATGAAAAAAATAAATCAATGCACAAAACATGCACTAGTCGTTGTTATTGCGGAAGCTCCATTACTGTGTTGTCATTCTTGCATAGAACATACAAAATAGACAAGAATACTTTAACCAAGTGCACACACTTACAACATTATATTACAACATTATATCACTCCTGACGACGGATAGTCAACATATTCAAAACGTCAAGTCCCTCCTATTTCCCATCCTCTCCAACCAGCGCTATAGTTCTCTTTAGAACTACAAGCACAAAGAAAGATTACCAGCAGTCCTTTTCAGGACTACAAACATGCTCAAGAAAGAAAAATTACTGACAGTCCTTTTCAGGACTTCCTAATCCTCCCCCTAGCTCTCTCCATGATTCAACGGTAAGCCTGCTGTATAATATTATATTGTTGATATGAAATCCAGCTATTCAACATGAAATCTATAGCCTCAGTCATACATGAAAAAGCAAACCGCCTCAAAAATAATCATGTAAATGAATAGCAATGGATGTTAACAAAAAGTAGTAGCATGCAACAAAGTTGTGCTATAAGATACAATTTTAATATAAGGTGTGTAATGTGAAGCGCAGTATAGTTTTGCCATTTTATTTTGCCAGCTTTTTTTTCTTTTTGGTTGGGGGGAGGAAGGGGGTTACCAAGTTATGTTTGGACACGGTTTAATGTTTGAAATTCTGAATGTCATATCTTCATATTGTATTAAATTGTATTGTATTAAATATATATATGTATCAAATACATTTGCTTGAACTAAAAACATGTATAACAAAATATAATGTCTCTATGTCATATTTCTCAATTTATGAATTGCTTGTAGGACACATATTTCAATTTCAGCCTTTCACCTACATTTCAGAGGTCCTGAGGGGTATGTAATTACAACTGCATATAGCTTTAATCATACAATGAAAAAGGAAGAGCTGAAAGATTGCTGCTTTCAAATTGTTTGTTATATCCAGGTCACCATAACTAACACCTAAAATCCTTGTAGTTGTCCATCATATCTGTTGTTCTTTGCATTTAAGATTTATCTCAGACAATTTGCTGGTGTTTCTTTTAGGATATACATGTATTATCTATTCTAAGATGGGCAAAAGAAAAGAAGACTTAATCATTGTTGCCTTTCCTGTCTCAGTACACCTCCCGCTCTCTCTCTCTCTCTCTCTCTCTCTCTCTTCTTCTTCTCTCTCTCTATCTCCCCCTCTCTCTCCCTCTATATATTTACCAATTAAATCTTTGTTTTATCATCAAACCTTCTATATGCTTCATGCAATATTTTTTTCGTTGACATAGCATGCGGTAACCTCATACATATCCATTGCACAAAAATTTCCCCATCTTTTCTAATCACAGTACTGCACATCCTAATTTTATTGCAATATGCAAAACAATATGTGGTGTTCTGTTTAAATAAGTCAAATAATCAAGCGCAATTCCAATCTCTAATTTTTTCTATTGTTCTAAACTCCTACTAAATATTCATTGTTATTTTAATATAAAATATCAAGATATTCAAACTCTTTAAAAACATTCCTTCTGAAAATACAATTATGATATATACATTCTCTCACTTGCAAGTGTGTATTATGTACATTTCTTGGGAGAAAAAAATAATGCATTTTTTTACAGAACAAGTGAAAAATTGATATAAAAAAAAAAATAAACAACAATTGTATATGGGTAGTGTATAATTGTTCCTCCAATAACAACATATTGTACATTAATCACACACTTTGGTAAGCGATTCATTTACTGTTTCAGCTGATGTAGTCACAAAGTAAGACTCCATGGTCTTTATATTCAGAGGCAGTAGATGTTCTACAGGACTTATGTGGATTCCAGTCTAGCAGTTTACACGTACCATATTTGCCGGCAATAACGCCGCACCCTCGTATAGGTCACACCCCCGATTTTGACCTTTAAAAAAAAAAAAAAATAAATAAAATTTGGACGAAGTCTGGAATCGAACCCTTGCCGACACAGGTAGATTGAAAGCCAAAACCAGCACCTTAGACCATGCGGCCATCCTGCA
The DNA here is from genome assembly GCA_003118195.1 of Hemicentrotus pulcherrimus. Taxonomy (NCBI): domain Eukaryota; kingdom Metazoa; phylum Echinodermata; class Echinoidea; order Camarodonta; family Strongylocentrotidae; genus Hemicentrotus; species Hemicentrotus pulcherrimus. Next base: position 131,712 of record BEXV01000811.1, on the reverse strand, counting down.
CCGATGCCTTAGTCTGCAGTTTTTTGTGATGTATACATTGAAATGGATTGGCGACTTCACGTGCTGGATGCCGGCAGGTCCGTCAAACGGCCCATTCTTTTACTTTTGCAATGCATTGGCACAAACTTTGATCAAGATCTATCGGCAGATGTTGTTTTTGGAAGATTATTTGCGTCTTCATGTCAACAATGCAAGGTAAAATTGTCGGTAAGATGTGTGGAAATGTCCTGTTCCATAGTGATATAGTTAGTGTACCATTCGTAGTCCCATATGTGCAAATTTGTGCTGGTTTTGACTTGATTTTTAAAATATTTTTTTACTCTGTCGCCGTATATACGCCGCACCCCGACTTTTTTGATTTTTTCTCTCCCCAAAATACTGCGGCCTTTACGCCGGCAAATACGGTATGTGACGTACCAGACAACAGCATAGCATACATGTAGCAACACTATGGAACCTACATTTAACATGACCTTGCCACTTAAATGTATCAAAACTCTGTGAATCTGCAGCCTTAAGAAATTGCACACTTTTAGTCAGAGGTCTGATCATTATAAATTATCAAGTTGCCCTCATTTTCTTTCCCGGATTGTTCTTTGTGATTGACCTGGTTGATGTTGAGTGCATTTTAAGTAACCTGTCTTACAAAGAGTTAAGATTGATCCAAATCAATCGCAAGTCCTCCAATCAATTGCAAGTTTGCAGTATTGCATCTCTTATGTACATAGTTGCTATTGATATCAATTCTTTGTAAGACAGGGCCCTGGAGTAAGATAATCCTTCAAAAAGCCTCGTGATTTAGAAAGTGGTTTCTCTGGATCCCTCTTCCCTGCTATCCTGACTCGTCTCGGATGATTTCTGAACAGCAAACTCTATCCCACTCTCCTCCTCATCCTCAATGTCTGTCCTAGGCCTCTGATGATCTTGATCAGAGTCGCTATCATCCATCATATCATAACACCCCTGCTCTACCCCCCTCAGGTCGTCGGGTCTCGTAGGCGAACATAGCGTTTCGGAGCGTATACTCAGACTGGTGAAGGGCGTGAAGTCCAGGCCCATACCTGGACGAATGTAAGGAGACGGCGATTGAGGCACATCATTATCTATATTGTCATTCATGGAGATGTATCCGGTGCTGGATGTGGAAGCTCCAAGTTCATGGAGGCGATTGGCGTTCACCGAGCTGAGATCAATATGATCGGTAATTGTTGAGTAGACAGGGGCAGAGACGTAGGGCATCGGGCGCTGCATGGTGCCCACTTTAGGAGCCTGAACGCTGGCGGTACTGTACACAGACATGTTGCTCTCAGAGTCTATATGCCTCATTCCGGTTGCCCCAAGTAGTCTATCAGGGTCTTTGGTCCTAGCACACTCTGCACCCACTTGCCTCCTGACGGGTCCTGGAGGTGGGTTCTCAATGTCCTGGTGAGGAGCTACCATTGACAGGTAGCGTTCAAACGTACTTAGTCTAAGGACCTTGTGGCTGTGGTTACGCTTGATGTCAGCCCTGCCTGGCTCAAGGATCACTTTAGGGGATCCTGGTGTCGGTAACCCAAATGTCTTGAGGCCATCTTCCTTGTCAGGGGTCAGAGGTCGATGGTCACTCTCCCCGCTGCTCTCCGCACTGTGTGAGTCAAGGTGCATCGCTCCCTCCGAGTCCGCACTACTATCCTTGGATGACACTCCCCCACCCGCTTTCAGTTCCAGTGATCCATCGTCAAAGTTCTTACTGGACACCAGTTTCCTGCGTCCTGTCCGAGGGCTTACCCCCTCTATACTCACTTCCGGATTCCGCATCAACACTTCACTGTCTTTGTGCAAAAGACTCTCTATACCTGGATTTACGAAATCGTGCACCTTTGGTTTTTGCGTTTGTGGGTACGAGCCCCCGCTCCTTGCTTTCCATCGTTGTATCTTGGCACCCTTCTCTCCGTTCCAATTATCATGATGGAGAGCGCCATCACTGGCACTCTTCAGTCTCGACTCAGGGACCCCAAGAAGGTTCTCATTGCTTTCAGCTGGCAGCAAGCTGGTCACGAGAAGCTGACGGATGTCCATGATGTTCCTGGATGTTTGAAAGGTAGCCTCTTCTACCCTCATCAGTCTACGCTCAAATGATCTCATACCAAGTTTGGAGAGGTTCTCCTTCTCTACAATCTCCTCTAGTTGATAGGATTGATCCTCAGTCCTGGATTGCAAAGGACAAAGAGAACTTTATTTTTATATATGAATAGGCTGGTTGATGGCAACAAGAAAATACTCTTTGCTCTAAAAATCGGTGCAGAATCAAATTAATCAAATTGTATTTTTTTCTTCTTTCAGTTTTACTAAATACAAAAATCATCATTATTGACACCACTACATGAGTTTAATCAATCAAAAAACCCGTTTTATAGTCCTACATAAAGACATTTTCATGATAGCCATCACCATCATCATCATCATAATCAGCATCAGCAACATCTTCACAATCATCATCAACATCATCATCATCATCATCATCATCATCATCATCATCATCATCATCATCATCATCATCAGCAGCAGCAGCAGCAGCAGCACTACCACTATTGTCCTCATTCCCCTCATTATCACCATCATTATGATCATTACAAAATCACAGTTTGATCCATTAAAGATAATCAAGAACCGTTAAAATACTATCAATTTCTGTCCAATGTGCTACCTCATCAACACTTTTACACAATTATTTGTCAAAACTTTGAGTTTAGCAAGTTATGAAAAAAAAAATGTACCTTTCAGCAACTTCTCGTAGTCTCTCTTCACTAGAGACCTGCATTTGTAATTTTTTGTCCTTGAGATAGAGTTCTAAACATGCTTCTTCAAAGTCACGAACAGAATCCATTGCCTCTCTGTCAAGGAAAAGCTCTGTGAAATAACAATCAAATACAAAATATCATATAGGAGTCTCACAATTACAACACATCCAAATGTAATTCAATTTTTGATCTTTGATTTAAAAATATGAAGTCATATAACTTTTGTTTGAAATCTATTGTTATGTCTTAATATAAGTTCAAAGTTACTTTGAACCATTTATATTAAAATCCAGATAAATTCTATGTTTTTATGAAACATTCATTCCAAACAAAGCTATTGATATACAGTCAAACCTGCTTTAGTGACCACCTGTCTACAAAGGCCACATTTGTTGTTTACCTTGAAAATGGTTTCTCATTGAAACATGTACTGAAGGAACCTGTCTACACAGACCACCTGTCTACAAAGGCCACCTTTTGTGTTTCCCTTGAGTGGTCACTATAGACAGGTTTGACTGTAGCTCCATGCAATTGGCCTACCCATACGTGTAAGCAACAAAAACGAAAAATATCTTATGAAAAAGAACAAGAAGAAGTGCTTACTGAGTCGGATATCTTTCTGTCTCTTCTCACACTTTCTACACTGGCAGGCGACGAACTTGAAGAGGGAGTAGAGGTAGTAGATGATCGTGAAGGGAGGTACAAGGATGGGCTTCTGCTCGTATTTCATGACCACGTGGTAGCGCTGGAATTTCCAGAGTTGATTGGCGATAGGCATCACCCGCTGGAACGTGGTGCTGGTTAAGAACAGAAGTAGGGGAAAACTTTATCGAATACAGTTTTGTCAGATTTTCTTGTTTTTCTGCCTGTAAAGTGAGGAAGTCTTCCTTTTTGCCCCTTCTTTTTTTCTAAGCATAGCCTTTTTTATTCCAAATGATCATGATCCATATTTAGCTTCATCTCTGCAGACAAATGCTGGATGCACATGTAAACAAGGTTTCTGTGGAAATTTTCCAAAGACCATTCATTGATCTCTATCTAAGATGGTTCCATTTTCCAATGTTTTGATTTTGAATGCTTTAATTTGTCTTTGCGAAAGAATAAAAAATTGAAAATCAATTTTATCTCATCAATTTTGTAGCAAAAAGAATCAATGATGCTTTTTTTACCAATGGGACATAGGAAAATAAAGGATTCAATTCAATTCTCATTCATTTCATTCTGGATAAAAAATTACATTGATACAAAAGATACAAAATAATTCATAAACAAATTTAGAAAATGAAATGGGGAACTACATAAATAAAGCCCTAACGCCTTGTACAAATAACCACCACCACCATTCACCATACAAGCGTAGTTTCCATAGCATTCATAGCATAATGTAAAGCAAAGATAACAAAACAAATACAAAAAACATTAATAATAACGATTAAAAAAGAAAGAAAAAGGGATAAACACTGCGACTTACTTGAAGAGGGCAATGAGCATGTTGACGATGAGGATGTTGGCTACCAAACAATAGATGGACATCGCTACGGGAACCACCCAATGACCGGTAAGACATGGCTCCAATCCTGGTCCTTCTCCACATGGAGCTACAATGAAAAACAAAATGGAACTTTATACATGTACACTCTCTGCTTGATTGAGAAAAAGTTGTATAAATGAGTCTTACATGTACTTTCAATTTAATTCTACTGCAATTGCAGGAATCTGGACTTGGTAGGTTGTATCCCTGCTAAATCAATCATGTACTCTACTTATTCAACCGATAAAACAGAATCATATATTCTTGTTCAGTCACAACGGATAATTTATTCACGGTTCAAGAACTTACGATTGATTTTGCCAGCATACACTTCTCCGTATATCATCCAGTATGGCTCGTGAAGGACCTCCCTGATCGGCCACCACGAAGGGTCAACGTCTGGGTTGAGGACGGACTGACGGATCACGCCAAAGCTCACCAGAATGATGACCAAAACTACTAGAAAGTAGCACATGTCCCGTAGCTAGAGATATAAGATAAGAAAGAAATATGGTCTAGGCTTGATGGTTGTAAAATGTTGGGACTACTTATGCTTGCATTCTTGTGTATATCAGTTTCCATGGTATTACCACAATCTAATCAATTCATTAGCTCTGCAAGATACATACATGACCCAAGTTTGGCGGTAATCCATCATTCGCTTCTCGAGATAACGTGATCATGAGACAAGACGTAAGTACGGACGGACGGACAACCATGCAGAACCTCAAATTGTGGGTTCAGACTTCCCCAAGAGTGAGATGAAGTATCATCAACTTATGGGTCAGTCCAACAGGTGCTGCATAATGAGCATTCCATCAAAGGACTTCAAAACAATCAACCCCTCCTCAAAAGAGAAAATTCTCACTATATATATTTTTCTCTGACACTTAAATAAATGCTCAATGATCAGTGGCAGGCCATAAACAAAGCAATTTGAGTGTCCTCATAATAAGTACGTGCTTCCAAATTCCACAAGGTCTGATGTGGGGAAAATGTGATGAATAGCAACTAAGAACTCTTGAAAGCCCATATTCTGAAAGCTAAGTGGTTTAAAAGAAAACATTTAAAATATACC